>BRDA01017040.1:0-11344 GCA_036984385.1 Crenuchus spilurus | reverse complement strand
CTCTGTCTCTGTGCGTGCCTCTGTCTCTGTGCGTGCCTCTGTCTCTCTGTGCGTGCCTCTGTCTCTCTGCAAGTCTTTGTCTCTCTGTGCGTGCCTCTGTCTCTCTGCGAGTCTCTGTCTCTGTGCGTGTCTCTCTGTGTGTCTCTGTGAGTCTCTCTCTGTGAGTCTCTCTCTGTGAGTCTCTCTCTGTGAGTCTCTCTCTGTGAGTCTCTCTATGTGAGTCTCTCTCTGTGAGTCTCTCTCTGTGTCTGTCTCTCTCTGTGAGTCTCTCTTTGTGTGTCTCTGTCTCTCTCTGTGAGTCTCTCTTTGTGTGTCTCTGTCTCTCTCTGTGAGTCTCTCTCTCTGTGTCTGTCTCTCTCTGTGAGTCTCTCTCTCTGTGTCTGTCTCTCTCTGTGAGTCTCTCTTTGTGTGTCTCTGTCTCTCTCTGTGTCTCTGTCTCTCTCTGTGAGTCTCTCTTTGTGTGTCTCTGTCTCTCTCTGTGAGTCTCTCTTTGTGTGTCTCTGTCTCTCTCTGTGAGTCTCTCTTTGTGTGTCTCTGTCTCTCTCTGTGTCTGTCTCTCTCTGTGAGTCTCTCTCTGTGAGTCTCTCTCTGTGAGTCTCTCTCTGTGTGTCTCTGTCTCTCTGTGTCTGTCTCTCTCTGTGAGTCTCTCTTTGTGTGTCTCTCTGTGAGTCTCTCTCTGTGTGTCTCTGTCTCTGTGTGTGTGTCTCTGTCTCTCTGTGTGAGTCTCTCTCTGTGTGTCTCTGTCTCTCTCTGTGAGTCTCTCTCTGTGTGTCTCTGTCTCTCTCTGTGAGTCTCTCTGTGTCTCTGTCTCTCTGTGTGTCTCTCTGTGTCTCTCTCTGTGTCTCTCTCTGTGAGTCTCTCTCTGTGTCTCTCTGTCTCTCTCTGTGTGTCTCTCTCTGTGTCTGCTTCTGTCTCGCTCTGTATCTGTGTTTATCTCTCTCTGTCTCTCTCTACTCTGCATCTTTCTGTCTCTCTCTCCATTTCTCTGTCTCTCTCTGGCTCTCTCTCTCTGCCTCCCCCCCCCCTTCTGAGACTGCACCTGATCATGCGAGTAGACAAGTAGGAAGGCAGCCGACTGTGACTGTTTGACTTCTCACATATTCAGCTCACTGGCAGTAATGAATCCAGGTCGCTCCGCTTCTTTTGCCTCAGCTTAATGTGCTACAGTATTGATTTCTGTTCATTGAAAGTGATTCTTTGCATGGATAGATGGGCCCGGCTGCCACGTATTTTACTAACATTACACTTCAGCCTTCTGTTTCTCTGAATGTCAAACGGGAATCTATTTGAAGAAATCAATTAAACAGAAAAGAGACAAAGAGCTCAGCTCAGCTTCTGTGGATGTGTGTGGAGCATGTGTAAACCATCCTTTTATAGGTCATACATTAATGATTATACCAGTCCACCAAATATTGACACTGTACAGGCTGTTTCAGGCTAAATAGTGAACCTATATCTCTAAGAAAGTCCCATTCTGACTTTGTAGTGATGTTTCCTGATGTTTCACAGCTTGTCCTGTAGGTGTATTCTGTTCTTTAGATCTGTAAGACGAGTGTCTCTGCAGTGTCTTTGGATAAAATGTGTGCAAAGATCCTTGGTTGTCCATCCAGCCTCTGGAGCAAAACAAATCAGAAATAACATTGGCAGGCCTGAGGGGTATTCAGAAGGATTTCAGAAGAACCAGAGCAGTCTGGTTCATATTGTGATTACATTAAGAGCAGCAAATGCAGGCTGGAATGTGTGAAGGGAATATGTGGAGTGTAATAATCATTTTAGGCCTGCCAGAGGGGCTTGTGTGTCGGCCCGAAGCTGAGAGAACTCCCCCCTTTGTTTCTGCAGCTCAGCTCTCTAGACACTCATCTGTGGTTTTGAAGTCTGGCCTAATCCTGTCAGGTCTTAGGTGTGGTGTGCCACATCTGGCAGCGTGACTATAATAGACTATAATAGTCTGACTGTAATCGACCGACCCAACCAGACTGTTGTTTCCCCTTTATACAAAGAAGTGGAGGACTTGTTTATGCAGGAGGCTTCATTTCCAACTAAAAGTTAAAAAAGCTAACAAATGTGTCTGGCAAAACATTAAATTTTGATGCATATTTTATTGAGTGAATTCTTATTAGGAATCCAGAAAGCAGTGATCCTTTGTTGATGTTTGAATAAGTCATAAACAAATAAAATATGTAAAACGAATAAAAAATGATTGTCCTGCTGATGGTAATGACACATTGTGCAGATCATACATTTTGAAGGTGGCAGTTCACCTGTTAATTTTTGAATTATGTACAGTGGAACCTCAGTTATTGTTTGTCCTGGTTATCATAAAATTCAGTCATCATCTGCTTTTTCCTGGGAAATTTGTCCCAGTTATCGTTCACCCGCCAGGTTTTCGTCGGCATGCCCACATGTCTCGACAATTTTGCTCATTCAGTTTTTTTTTTTCTCATTGTTTTTCTGGCTTTGTTTCTGGATGATAACACTCAAAACAAACTAAAACACATCACACTAAAGCGATGGTGTGCAATGCTACCACCTGAAAATGGGTGTGAAAATAAATAGTGGCCGAAAACCCTGAGAAAAGGTGTACAAAACAAAGGGTGCTTGCTCAACCACACCAGCACTCTCAAAAACGGAGCGTAAACCTTTAAGAGTGATGTTAAATGTTAATTTATCTATTTCATTAGTCTTTTGTACTCCTCTGTCCCCAGACGTCTGTTGAGTGTTGTAAGAAGAAGGGGGGATGCCACACAGTGGTAAAAATGGCCTTGTCCCAACTTTTTTGGGATTTGTTGACACTGTGAAATTTTGAAACAACATATTTTTCACTTAAAATGTTACATTTACTCAGATTAAACTTTTGATCTGTCATCTATGTTCTATTACCAATAAAATATTGACATTTGCCATCTCCACATCATTGCATTCAGTTTTTATTCACAATTTGTATAGCGTCCCAACTTTTTTGGAATCCGGTTTGTAGTTATTTCTTATTGTGTTTTGTATGTAAAACTATAGTTATTCTATATAAAATGTATTTCTATTAATATTTTGGAGTGTCTGGAACAGATTAATCAGATTAACATATTTGTTATGAGAAATATTGCTTTATTTATTATTATTTGTTTCAGTTATCAGACACTTTAGAACAGATTAATGATGAAAACAGACGTTCCACTTATAAAAGACTGCTCTTCTGTTAGTTCAGTTCAATTCAGTTCAGTAGAGCTCTCTTGGCATGATTGTAATTAAATACACTGTTGCCAAAGCAGTTAAATATAATCAAATAAAAAGAGCATTAAATTAGGGTGTATTATTAGTAAATACATTTTAGTCATATAAGACATTTTAAATAAAAAATAGTCATAACAGAACATAATAATCACAATAACAAATAAATGAATAAACATTAAGTTTTAGAATAATTAATAATCAGTTATAATGTGATTAGTCTGAATTATAATAGAAAATTCACAGGAATTTCTTGTGACAGAATACAGGAAAACATTTTGTAAAAGCTCACATTATTTACATGATGTGTTTACCCATGATCATATGCTTTTAGTCACTTCACATAAAATTCATTTTGTTCTGTAATAGTAAAATTCTCAAAACAAAAAATACATTGAATTGTTTGCTACAGGATTGTGAGGTGACTGAATCATTGTTGGCACTCCGCAGAACAAGCATGAAAGAGTCTGGAAAGATTGTCAAATGTAATGATATTTGTCTCTGCAAACAAAGAATTGAACTGTCCAGTTCAGACTGTGGTCTGCCACCATAGTTGTAATATTTTAGTGAAGTATGCTTCTAAATTTGGCACTGTGGCAGTGTTGGGTTGTTTAAATTCTGAATGGTCTTACCCCTTTAGTGCTAGTTTGTATATAAAGACATAAATAGGTTGACTGGGGCCATTACAAGAGGTGTCCACATGATACCACTAAACAAAAGAGGTTTTGGTCAATCGGCATTTTTCTTTCTGTGCATTACATGAATTGAATACTGACCTCTGATTTCAAACTTCTGGTTTTAGAGGTTTGAGAGGTTTATTTTGTAAAAATGTTTTATTAAAAATAGCAAAAACGTGGTTAAATGCCAACATAGCATATTGTGTAAAACTGTGTTTTTACAAAGGCCTACAGATGAAAATGAGCCATTTGTTGTACATATTGTCCCTGTTAAGTAGACAAAGTAAAGAGAAAAAGGTGGTTTCAGAGTTGACATCAAGTCTGTGTATCTGGCTGTGGTTGGACTTAAGATTTTGCTCCACTCAGCTGTTGGAGAAATGTGTTTTTTCCTTTCTTTGAATTATTCAGCTCATTTTCAGTCAGCAGCAAATGCTCTGTCCTGTTTTTATAGTCTGTGAGAGTGACTGGCCAAGTCCATGGAACTGGGCCTGTTCTTCCTTTTTGCAGTGAGACTTGGCCATTGCATGAAGCAGGCTTCATGGTGTGCGTGTGTGTGTGTGTGACAGTGTTCTAGTGATGGTGCACCAAATGTGTCCATGTGTTAGAAGGTGAAAAGCAGTGTGTGTGTCTGTGTGTGAGAGAGAGATGGTGTTTGACAGTGTTTGGCCAGGTTGTTTGGAGCAGAGAGGAGAGAGTGGCCTGTGAGTTTTAGCGTTTCCTGTCCAGCTGTACCACTGGCGCTTACTGAAAGAGTGCAACTCAGACCAGAGCACAATACTTCACTTGTGCTGCAGCTGAGAACTCAGGAATGCTGCTCTCACCTTCATATGGTTGACAGGAGTTTGTTTTGGAATGGGAGATATTATTCAACGCAATCCAACCAGCACCCTCTTACGTGTGTCCAGGGCTGCACGATATGGATACAGTAATATAACGTGGTTATAGTTCTGCTTATTAAGATTGTGATATGCCTTGTGAAGTGTTAATGAGGTTAACGAGGTGCTAGATTATATACATTATTCAATATTTATGTTGTTGGATGATGTGAATGTCTTGATTCATGAAGAGGCCCACAAAACCTCACTGATATCACTAATGCAGTATTGCAGTGATCATTAAGATCGATATATTATACAGTCTTGTATAGTTTTTCTCACTCCCACTCATTGTTTCTCTATTTCTCATTTAATGATCCCCCTGCACATCTGAAAATAACATAATCCTGTGAAGCCTGAATCATCAAATAAAAACTCTGGATTATTTATGAACACCTATTTTACCTTCTGATCAGTTATGAAAAAATATCACATTGCATGAGTTTTGTTTTGTATCATATTTGATACATCCAGAATCTTATTGCTCACATGTTGTTTTTTTGTGTTAATTTACAAAACACAAACCTTTTTACCCATTTATACAGTTTCCCTTAAATTGTTACTCATATAATTTCAAACTTCAAAATTTCCATGTATCCTCTAGCAAATCTAGCGGCTTTTCCCGGTGTTATTGGAGACTTTTGGAGACTCCACATGAAAGCACCAATTGTTCTGCAGTTACTGTCCCCAGTGAGCAGCTGGTGCTCCGTGAGCCCCTCTCCCGTCCCAAAGTACTGACAGGTGGTTAGTCTCACAGTAGCCTCGCACAGCCTCCCAGCTGCAGTCAGAGCAGAGAGGAGAGCTGCTTCACGTCCACACTGCTAATGAATCACATATTCGCAAAGCTGCGCTGGCTTACAGAGCGAACTGTAAATGTAAATGTATTTCTTCACTGTCACGGTCACAAATAAATCTCGCTCACATAGCCTCAGTCAGTTATTCACCTTGTTCACCGTGTGTGTGCATTTTCAGCTAGCTCACCATGTCACAGTCTAAACTGTACATGCAGAAATACAGAAAGGAGTGGGAATCAAACCCTGAATTCAAGGGCTGGTTAAAGCTGTGTACTGGGGATGATACACGGGCAGACTACCTGTACTGTAAGGCTGATTTCTACACAAAACAATGTGATATAAAGAAACACAGCAACTCAAAAACATACTCAAAAGGCAAAGATTTATAATAGTTCCACCCAAACCAAACTGCCATTAATGAGTAAAAAATCAACTCTGTAAAAAAAGCTGAAGCCATCATGGCATTAGCTATGGCTGAACACTGTTCCATGCTGGCATGTGATCACATTAAACAATATGGGACAAAATTGATTTGTGTAATGTGGGTCTAGGCATAATTTCATGAAGTTCATTTGTAGTCCTAAATATATTGAGGGTGTTTTTACCCCATTTTGTTTTTTGCATTTTGTTTCTCCAAACATGTTATTCCTCTTTCCTACAGCTTTGATTAGAACTACATGCAAATGACCAATTATGCAAATTAGGTGATGACTTTTAGGATAGCCAATAACTACTTTCCTTTCTGAGGTTAATCACTATTAAGGGATTTTTATGGAGAATTTTGAAGAGAGACTGGTGGCAGAAATAAGGAGATATTAGGCACCTTTATGAGGGAACTGGGCTGGCATGTTCGCTTGTTCAGACAAATGTTTTAATTCATTTTAACTTAAGACTTTGTACACACTTGCCTTATACTACAGCATTTTTATATGTTACTACAGTGAAACCTTGACTTACGAGTTTAATTTGTTCTGTGAAGGAGCTCGTAATTTAATCTGCCACACCAATTTTGTGTTCCGTGTTAACAAATAACGAATATTGTATTAAAATATTAGTACATAATAAAAGAGAATGTAAAGTAATGAACTGTTTTATTTAGTGTATTTACATTAAAGATCAGACACATTTTCCTCACTTTCACTTGCAGGCCTTTTCAATAAAATTCTGTCCAAAGAGCTTTGTTTTTTCCTTCATTTAAAAATGTTTAGAAAATAAGTGAGACACACGTTTACAAAGTGCAGCACCATATCTTCTCTGCAGTGATCTCTGCACTTACTTTCGCTAGTCACTCCTAGTGGCGGATGATGGAAGCTTGCCCGTAACTCAGATCTTGGCAACATAAAGCAAAATAACTAATGAGTGACGGCTCATATCTTGGAAAATTTGTAAGTTGGGTCACTCATAAGTCAAGGTTCCTCTGTATAAGAAATGGTACTTAAAGCACCTGAAATGTTCAGTAATTCTAAAAATAACCCCCCAATAAAAAACAGAAATCATATATAAATAAATTAATTATATGTGAGAGAAATTGTTTATCATTTAACCTAATTATCACACTGATGATGAAGAGGTCTGAAAAACTCAACTATGTACCAAATATTTAGTTTACAGGGTTAACTTAAAAGTACATGTGTAGCTTGTAATTTGACATCACACTTTCTTTTCTTCTTATAGGTTTACTGTCCCTTTAACTGTTCACAGTGTTCAGTTTTATGCAAAAGTTTGTACATATCTGGTTAAATGACTTAAACTTATTTTACTTTTTTTGCTAAAACATACTGCATGTGTTCTTATGTGATAATTCAGCAAATACAGAGCACTAAAATGTTCAGTAAATGCCGTGTTTAAAGCAGTAGTCTGCAGATGTGAGGGATTTGGAAGACTGGCATGAAGAAGTGAGCATGTGGAAGACTACTTTTCAAATACTTTATATATTAAACTGGGGATGAACAAATAGGGCTGTGAGATGAGACAAGACAGGTGTGGCCAATGATGAGATGTGACGGGACTAGGGCGGGTAGACATGACATGAATATAAACAGAAACGTGGCGACAGGATGGCACATGGGAAATGTAAACAAACAGAGCATGTGGACAGGGACGAGGATGTGGCAGGAGGTTCACAGACTGCCAGTTTTTGTTTGTTCCCTGTAGAGGATGTTATTTTCATTTAATTTCACCAAAAGTGTCTAAATGTATGCATACTGTATATCACCTTCTAGTTTCTGCATTACAAACCAGTCAGGCAAGGAAAGATGTGACGTGCATTAATGAAATACTTGTACATGTGCAGTGTTTGAACTATCCATAAGCTACTCAAGAGACTGAGCGATAATCACACTTCATTATGCAGCTGATCAGAAAGCCTGTTTAATATCGCTGCTAGAACTCCACACTCTCATATTCCGTTAGACTTATTCTGCTGGAACTATTTTATTATTTTAAGAAGAAGATATCTGCCCCAGTCTGATGCACTGACATTTTGGAACACAAACTTCTAGGCTGGTTTCATGACTCAGTGAAGCACAGCCTCCATATGAAACCTGCCTACATGTTCTGCATAATGGCCAGTGATGAATCCTGGAATGAGCACACCCATTTCCTTCAGCATGGTCACCACTGAATGTGGTGATGACTAGTGAAATCATTTCTCTGTGGAGATGGTGTACACTGACTGTGTTTTTGCTCCGCACATCAGTGACCATCACCTATCACTAAGATTCATTTGAAGCCATCCATCGATTGATCCATCATCATCTTATTCATATCTGGGTCATGGGGGTAGAAACCCAAGCAAAGTAGACCCGACGTCCATCACCCGAGCCACCTCTTCTAGCTCTCATATGGGAGGATTCCAAGGCCAGCTGAAAGATTTCGTCTCTCCAGCACATCCTGGGTCTTCCCCGGGGTCTCCGGGTGGACTTGCCCAGGACATTCACCACGGAGGCATCCAGGAGGCATCCTAACCAAACCACCTCAACTGGCTCCGCTTGTCATGGAGGAGCAGCCCTAGGTCTTTCCCGGATGTCTGAACTCCTCCATTGTTTCAATCTCAAGTTTTTGGGTATTTAGATTTTGCATTTGAAGCATTATAGCATATGCACATATGATCACACGCATCAGTTCAATTGTAATAATGTACCAGATTATGTTATATAGCTTGGTAATCATTATTTTTTATTGCCTATTTTTTAGGCAGTTATTTTTTATTTTGATTATTAATCATTTAAATGAATTGACTCTACATTAGTGTATTTAGCATAACTACCAGCCAAAAGAACACCCCATTTTTTTCCATGTACTTACCTCAAATGATTGAGTTTAATGTCTAATTGCACTCTGAAATGAAATTGAGTTAAATAATAATGGAATAAATTTATAGACCAAAATGTGTCTAAACTTTGGACACAAAGTAGCACTTTTGTCAGATATAACAGCTGAACACACTCGTGACATTTTTTCTACAATAGACATCAAATATTCTTCAGACAGTTCTTTACAAATCTGCTGCAGAAGTTCACATAAATGTTGGCACTTGTAGGTTTGCTTTGTTTTCACTTTATCCCAAATCAGCTGGATGGGGTTTAAGTCTGGAGACTGTGCTCTACTCCATGTTTTCAAGCTGACCATCTTGTTCTTTTTTCCTGAGGTAACTCTGGCAGGCCTTGGACTGATGTTTTTGGGTCATTATCTTGTTGTAGGATGAACCCCTGACACACTAGGCACATACCTGAGGGTACTACATGGCACTGCAGAATGCTGTGGTAGCTGTGGTGGCTCAGGGTCTCTGTCTCTTTAGGAAGAATTAGTAGCATAAGCTTTCAAGGCTTTATCTACCTCCATTACTGCAGAACAGCTTTAACCTGTTAACCCATTTCATGCTCCCTGACAAGGTCTTTCTGTATAATTCTGTAATGTAAATTAGTTTTCAGTTTCCAGCCATATTATTTTGAACCTGTTGCTGACATATATTGCACCCACAGCTTGTTTAGTCCTTGTACAAAATATTACTAATAGACATGGGCGTGGTAGTGGGGGGAAAAGTGGACCTGACTACCCAGGGCCCGAGTAGGGAAAGGGGCCCATTAAAATCCTGAATAAATTTTTTTTTTGGATGGTTTTATTTCGAATGAATTGGGCCCTCAAATTAATTATTTATTAATTCATATTTCAAATATATTAATATCAACTGAGGGAATGAACTTTAGTCACAGTCCGCTCAACATATTGGACATTCTGGGGGCCCCCTCTTGGAGGCCCAAAATGGTTTAGTCCGCCCAACAGTGACTAGCGACAAGTGTAACGTCAGTGAGCCTAGATTGAATGACCTGAGTGACACCTCATGCTGCCCAAAAAGCAGAAATCAGGATTTCAAAAGAAGAAAGAAAGGAAGGAAAAAGAAAGAAGGCAGAATGAGGGGAGACGGCTGTTGACGGCTTTCTTTCCCAAAGGTGAACAGAGTTTGCTTGTTATGCAAAGTCCAATTAAGGTTAAAGTAGTCCACTCCAGACAGCAGCTGCTGATTTTTGGAGGCTCACGTGAAGTCGTTAGTTTAGTTAGTTGCCAACCAGGCTGCTTGAGGCTGTAAGTATAAAGACAATTATGAGCCGCTAACGTTAGTTATCAACTTTAACCAGTTT
This sequence comes from Crenuchus spilurus, assembly GCA_036984385.1. Lineage (NCBI taxonomy): Eukaryota > Metazoa > Chordata > Actinopteri > Characiformes > Crenuchidae > Crenuchus > Crenuchus spilurus. The sequence goes on along the minus strand of BRDA01017040.1, from coordinate 1,133 downwards.
CAGAAACAAACAGTGGCTCTGGTGCAGCTGGAGCAGCAGTGTCCTGTCAGGTCTTGTGAAGATGAGCCTGAGGTTAGACATGAGCAGAGACAAGGTAAGATTAGACCGTTGTTCAAGTATTCAAGGGTGAGCTCTCTCCCCTCCGACCCCCCCCCCTTACGTTGGTATGTTGATTCGTGAGAGAGAGAGAGAGAGAACAGAGACAGAGAGAGAGAGAACAGAGAGAGAGAGAGAGAGCTAGCTGCCTGCTGACTGGTAGAATTGCTGCCTAAATGCAAATTGTTTACCTTAAGTTTAAAGTAAGTTAGTCTTTTGGTTCAGTGTGTGTGCTAAAGCCTATTGTCTACTAACACAGCAGAGCTAAAAGTGAAACTCTGTGCTGAGACTTAATAAATGATCCACCAGCAATATTTCTGCTGCATATATCAACATGTAAATAACTACATCAACATAATCTGATCTGTTTGTAGCTTAAAACCTTATTTATGCTTTTTTATTTAAATAAACCCCCCCCCCTTTTTTTTTTTTTTTTGCTGATGTGCCTCATTTACTGGCAATTATAGGGCCCCATTGACATTGAGAGTGTACAGGGCCCCAAATTTGCTGCTACGCCCCTGCCAATAGAATAAGACTCTCTGGAGCAGATGAGCATGAATCGATTGTCATCATACCTGATGTCAGTGTTGACTAGAAGGGCGAGTACTGAGCTGGGTTCTCTTGAATGATGGTGATCCATCCAATACTTTTGGGGATGAGGTTGGATGGTGATCATCCAACATTCTGACCTCACTAACACTTTTGTCACGAAATGCAATCAAATCCTCACAGCAATGCTTCATAATCTAGAAGTACTTCCCTGAACAGTAGAGACAGTTTCCCAGTATTTTCTCGAGACAGTGTGTATTGTATATTGTGGCTGTTGGAATAAAATCTTGTATTTATTTTTGTTTAATTTTGGACATAATTTTAGAACATGAGCTGCCCGTTCTTGAAAAATTCATATCAATAGACCAACAGAAGAGGTCCAAAACTACATATACAAATAATTGCTGCCTTAACATCCATTAAATTGATTGATTTATTTGGACTTTTTGTAAAATTACCATTTTGAGATTCAGTGGGTTATTCCAAAG
>BRDA01017030.1:2386-35810 GCA_036984385.1 Crenuchus spilurus | reverse complement strand
TATATATATATATATAAATAAAACAATGTACATTATCTGTTTTAGGGAGAGTGTATATACTTAGGAAATGAGACTTATTATTAGGGCAGATCTTAGCACAGTGTGAGACTGAGATGAGATTCAACTTTTGCAAATGTGACTGCACACAATGGAATTTGACCTCCGCATTTAACCCATCTGTGCAAACACACACACACACAAGTGAACACTGTGAGAACATGTACCTGAAGCGGTGGGCAGCCTTATCCATGGCACCATGGGAGCAGTTTTAGGGTTAGGTGCCTTGCTCAAGGGCACTTCAGTCATGACCTGCTTGAGAATCAAACCGAGGACCGGTCACAAGACCAGATCTCTAACCACTGGCCATGGCTGCCCCCAGAACTAAAACATGAAATTACTGAGGTCGGTTTCTTCAGAAGAAATATCTGAGAAGCAGGAGACTGTTTCCATTTGATCTCACTGTTGTCTAGGAGAATGTTGAGCACCTCTCCTTTCTGCATCTTTCTTTCAGACATGTAGGTTCAATGGATGTTTTAGAATTAATACCCTAGACATATGAAACATTTTGCTCTGGACTGGATTTTAAAGTAACAAAAAAGCTGTGTTTGTTTTTAAGTTGTTTGTAGTTGTAATAAGAAGACCTGCTATTTTGAATTCCCTACAATGATTTATAGCATATGTAGGTTTTGTGAGGAATACAGGAGGTAAAGAATTACATCTCCCAGATTACGTTATTATGCTCAATTTCAATCACATTACTGTAAATTACTTTAACTATTTGTCAACTACTTAATTATGCATTATGAATTCTTTGAGAAATAAGTAGAATGTCTAATAAAAATGATCTAAATTGAGGTATATGAGTTAGAGCTGAATGAGGAATATAAAGTCATACATAAAATATATATTTTTGTTCTTAATTTAATTCAAAAAAGTTAAACTAATTTATTTTTATATTCATTACATATAAAGTGACATATTTCAAGTCTTGATAAAGATGTTGATCAGAGAAAGATCTGTTTTATCCTGGGAAAGTTGGGGGACCCACTCTGTGCAAAGTATAAAGGAAAGTTTTATCCTGTTTTGATGGTCAGAACCTCCACAGGATAGAGCAGGAATTATTTGGGTGGTGGTTCATTCTCAGCACCACAGTGACACCACTGGCGTGGTGGTGTGTTAGTATGTGTTGTGCTGTTACAAGTGGATCAGACACAGTAGAGCTGCTAGATATATTAAACACTATGCTAGCTCACTGTCCACTCTATTAGATACACCTACCTTGCTGGTTCATCTTGTAGATGTAAAGTTAGAGACAGGAGCTCATCTGTTGCTGCACAGTTTGTGTTGGACATCCTCTAGTTCTTCAGTGATGGTCACAGGATACTGTTGGCTTGATAGTTTTGGTTGGTGGACTATTCTCAGTCTAGGAGTAACACTGAGGTGTTTATAACCATCAGTAGTCCGCTCTGTCTGATCCACTCATACCAGTGCAACACACAATAATGCACTGCTACAACATCAGTGGCTCTGCAGTGTTGAGTTTGATAGACCACCCAATTAATCCCTGTGCTGGTCCTGATCATTGAAGAGCAGGGGCAAAGGAGACTAACAATGTATACTGATAAACAGATGGACTACAGTCTGTAATTGTAGAACTACAAAGTGCATCTCTATGGTAAGTGGAGCTGACAAAATGAACAATGCTCATAGATACAAGGTATGTGTTCCTAATGAAGGAGACAGTGAGCATAGTATGTGTACTTGGAAAAAAAGAAGTGCAGGTACAAGGTGGATGTACTTAATACACTTGAAACTGTGTATATGTCTACCATTATATCATCATAAACCTCTGAATCATTTAATGTAATACATTATATTTATTTAAATGATCCTGGTTACATTGTAAGCAATAAGACATGAAAGACGTCAGATATAATGGAATTCTATATGGAGAACTGAATGAATGAAGAGTTCAAAGTGCTGGAAAAGCATTGAGGTTGATGCAAAATGTTTAATCTTATGAGTTCCATCAGCCATGAGCTTTAACCCAATGTGTGTGTGTGTGTGTGTATGTATGTATGTATATATATATATATATATATATATATATATATATATATATATATATATATATATATATATAAAACAAAGGTAAGACTGCCCATAACTATACTAATTCCAACTTCACAGCTATATTAAAATGAGCCGTTACAACATTTTAATGGGCAGCAATGAGGATGTAGGATATGGATGAAAGAAAAGAAAGATCAGATGGAGTAGGCTATGTTTAAAATAAGTAGACAGCAAGCTAAATTACAATGATCTATAGCTGTGGCTTGGCTGTTCTAATTCCAGTGAGATTTGAAATGGTCCAAATGATGGGTGTGTATGGAAAGATCACAGGAAAAATCAAAGAATAATATTAATCTGAGCTGAGATGGCCTGAAGCTATAAACAATGTTTGGTGCTTCTAGCTTGAAATCTGAAAGAAGAGGAATCTCAAAAAGGTCAAATCTCCATAAAACATTCCAAGTCTATTTATATATCAATCTATTCTCTTTGTGCCACAACAATAAGGCTCATTAAGAGTGTAGACCGTGACAGTGGCTCATGTAGGAGAAATCGCAGTGCAGCTAGTATTGAACTGGATTCCTATCTGAAGCCACAATAAGGCAGCAAGCTGTTGATATTAAAGATGACCTGTCTCAGGTTCAGCAAGTCATAGGCTAAAGTGCGCAACTCATATTCGTAATGCTTCAAGAAAGATGTCTGCTGCAGGGATGTGAATGCAGGAAGTGCCCCTAGGCAAAGCTTGGGGAAATACTAAATTAAAAAAATAATGCACAATTGATTTTTTTTTTACACAATTAGCATTTGACTAGAATAGATAATAATAACCCTGATTAAGAAACCATATCATGTAATAAAGATGCCTTGTACAGATTCAAATTATACTGGAACTCATTTATCTTTCCATTTTATCTTCAAATTTATTTTTATCATATGCTTTTAATATTTATTTCTATGTCCTCACAAATGACTTTGAGCTGATGTAAGAAAAGTGCTATGGAAATGATGATGATGATCATTATCATTATTTTTGTGTATATGAAAATATTTCAGTGGGTACTTTCTTAGAGTATTACCTTTACTGGGGCAGTAAGCAACTTTTGTCAGTGATTTTTCTGACACCTACTAGCCTGGAAGTATCAGGAATTCAGAACTGAACCTATTTTAAACATGTTTGCCCCCATTTGGGAGACCCACTCTATGCAGCATAAATGGCTTCATTTAGTGACTTCAAAGTAATTGAATCTTCATCTCAGATGAGTTGCATTTTTAGAAAAAAATATGTAGAAATGAAAATATCACAACCTAAATATAGTTTTTGGTGGTACAAATGACTCACTGCTCTTTTAAAATGGAAAACATCCATGTCTAGTTTTTACGTGCCATACTGAAAGCTTTTTATCTTTCATGGATAACAGCTGTAACCTCTAACACTGACCAGGAGACTCTTTGAGGTAGTTTGTTCATGTTTGTTTGTCTTTGATGTTTCATTTGCTCATGGTCCTGGACCAGATGAAACACTTAACAATATTGTGCTTACAAAGATTAAATGCACTGCACACCCACATACATAATAACGAGCTTGCTCCTCACTAGAACTGGGCTACTGTTAATTGGCTGATTGATATCAAAAAGTGACATTTTGCACAAAACGTCTCTGTCAGTATTCATATTTAATATTGATTGCTTTGTGACTAAAATGCCCTGAAACCTCTGGTTGACATTCTTCAAAGTCAAAGCCAATTAAGAGAGTCGCTCGACCACTCTAGGAGGGCTGGCAACCTTCCTATCCAGCAGCAGTAACACAAATCAAGGTGAATGCTAGCACAGGGTGCATATTTCTGCTGCATATGAACTACTGCTGCTTTCTGAGCTACTAGCCATGCAGTGTTTTTGTGTACTGCATGATGCATGGGAAAAAAAACTAAATGGTTTACTCATTAGCGTGCTGCAGAGAGGTGTGGGAGACACAAAACTCTTCCATAAACTGACATATTTTATATTAATTATATGTACAATTAAATGTCATGGGTTTTTAATCAGACATTTCTAATATCAAGTCAATCCAGAAGCAGAGACAATATCAGAAGTGTCTTATCTGGACTAAAGAGAAAAAAGAACTGAACTATTGTCAGTGGTCCAAACTCCCCTATTTAGATGAAAGTACATTTTGGAAGTCAAGGGCATAGAGTTTGGAGGAAGAGTGAAGAGGCACATGTCAGAAGTCCAGTGTGAAGTTTCTGCAGTCTGTGATGGTTGGTTGTGCCTGGTCATCTGCTGGTGTTGGTTTGATGTGTTTTATCAAGTAAAAACTCTAAGTTTACCAGGAGATTTTAGAGCACTTCTTGCTTCCATCTGCTAACAAGCTTGATGCTGATTTCTTTCCAGCAGGACAACTGCCCACTGTGCCAAAACTACTACCAAATGGTTTGCTGACCATGACATTACTGTACTTGACTGACCAGCCTTACTTGTTATAAGCCATAAATTTAATAAAAAAGTCTTTGAATATTTCACTTTATGTGTAAAGTATATATGTAAATGTGTAATGTAATATAAACACATAAATATACACATTATGTGTAATATGACCTTCAACTGAAAATGTTTAAACCATGAATATCCAACATATTTTATAAATACACAGAATAGTTTGTTGTGCTATTAAATCCACCAAGTAGCTAAGTTCTTGGTTGTGTAGACTACTGATTTGTCCTGTTAGGAACACAACCTCAGTATGTTTTTAAATCCAGATTAAAAGCATATTAGTTTAGACTACCTTATGTTTAGTTTATTTATTTATAGTTTCTTTATTAATTTAGATCATAGTATTTTACATTTGAAAAGTTTTCTTATTTTATTTCTTAGAAATGTTGTCAAAGGTATACACAATATACACATATTATAAACTATACAAATAAATATTAGTATTGTTACTTTTGTTTATTATTACTTTTTCAGTTTATTAAAAAAATCTATAAACTATGTTTAAAATGTATAAAATTATATATTTCTGTATAAGTGCTGAGATGATGAGATGTGATGGCTACATGAAGTGCTACAAACCCAAGCCTTTTACGGCATCTTTCTTTCAGCAAATTCCTCTGTTAATCATGGCATTACAAATAATTGTTGAAAGTGCTCTAGCAATAATTTAGTAATTAGCAATTAGTGCTTTGCTTTTAGAGGCCAACCTTTGCTTTTAGCATGTGAATGCCTGAACCAGTTTGTCATCTTTTTACTGCTTGGTCAGTGCAGCTGTGGCATTTGGAACAATGCATAAACCCAACTGGCATTTTTATGAATGTCTGAAAGAAATATTGAATTTAAAAATGTCATATAGCAACTCTCTAGTGGTAGCAAATGATTGAGTGTTAGTAGGCCATTTCCAAAAATTTTAATATTGTGAATAATTTAATTTGTGTTCATAATTTAATCAAGTTTTATATTAATTGTATTTAAATGATATATTTAAAGTATTTTTGTTTCAATGTTGATACTGTTTGAATAGTAATTTACTCAATCTTGAAATGAAATTTACTCTACAGTGGAACCTCAGTTTTCATCATTGATCTGTTCTAAAGTGCCTGATGATAACCAAAGCAAACAATAACTGAAGCAATATTTCCCATTAGAAATAATGTACATCCAATTAATCAGTTCCAGACACTCCCAAATATGAACAAAAATACATTTTACATAGAATAACTATAGTTTTGCATACAGAAAACAATGAGAAATAAATACAAAGCACTAATGAAATTGATAAATTAACATTTATCTTTATGGGTTTATGTTCTGTTTTAGAGTCTGCTGGTGTGGTCCAGCTGATAGCCTTTTTTTTGTACACCCGATCTCGGCGTTATTGGCTGCCAATTTTTTTTGCACCTATTTTCAGGCTGTATCGGTGTGCTGTTGCTTTAGTGTGGCATATTTTAGTTTGTTTTAAGCATTATCAGTGAGAAACAAAGAAAAACAAATCCATATAAACAATGAGAAACAAAGCCAGAATGAACAACAAACACATGGGTGAGTGACAAAGTTGTGGGTGTATGCTATGTATTCGCAAAATTAACGGAGAGTCACGTGGGCACGCTAACAAAAACTGGGTGGATGAACAATAACTAGGACAAAATTTCCCTGAATAAAGTTGATAATAGCCAAATTGTCCAATAACCAGGGCAAACAATAACCGAGGTTCAACTGTATTTGAGATTCTGGATGTAAGGACCTATAAGCCATATTGATCAACAGTAAAACAGAAAAGCCTTGATATGTCACTTTACATGTAATGAACATAAAATATAGCACAGTTTACCTCTTTGAATTAAATTATTAGCACAAATTTACAATATTATTTTTATGTGGGACATTTAAAAAAACATAAATCAGTCTTGAAATATTGTTAATTTCCTATATATCATACATGTACTATCTACTATACAGATCTAGAGGCTGCTATCAAAAAAGGTTGACTAGTAATAATGACTAAATAAATTATTTATGCCTGAAGACCAGCACACACTGTAAATGCTGGCTTAGGAGCTTGGACTGATGCAGAGTGCTGCACTGTACTGATTTAGACCGTCAGATGCACACATATCTCACACATCTCTGTGCTCACCATCTCTTTCCCAGATTAAAAAATAAATGAATTTCAAACGTTCTTCCCTGCCTGGTTGGCATGGTAACATTTCATAGGGTTTGTACCTGCTCACTAGCTGTTTCCTCTCAAAGCACACACAGATACACTGTTTTCCTCTGGGCTCCCCCACAGGGCTTGACCTTTGTCCACATCTTTGTGTTTTTCACCAATTTCAGGACATGTGAACATGTTTCTGCCAGTTAACAATAGGCTGGTAAAAGACTTTCCTTAGGGTTGGAAAATTATAATTCTAACAGTCCATAGCCAGCAGCAGAAATTTTAATCACAATTTCATTCAGAAAAATGAATCACAAATTATCTCTAGTTACAATTTCCCCATTTCCTCAGGTTTTTTAAATAATAAAAATATATTTTAAACAAAAAATGAGCTCTCAAATTCCATTTTAAGCATTGTCAAATCTTTATTATTATATTGCTTAAAAGCTCCATATTATGGAAACATAACTTTCTCAATAGCATATACTTCCTAATCCATATACGTGAGAAGTCCCTTCCATATAGTCCAAATCTACATAATAATCGGTATAATCACAGAAAATTTTTAAAAATGTAGAAAAAAGCAGGGTTTAAACACACTCAAGGATTTATTAATCCTATATCGTTTTATAAATATTAATAATAAAACTTTTATTCCATTTGTTTAATAAAACATATTTTTCCAAATGTCTGCATAATTCTATTACTGAGATGTAAGCAAGAATTTTCTAAGTATTTTGATGTAAAATGACGGTGCCTTGTAGAGGAACTTTTACACAAATTTACAGTAGTGATGATAGAAATGACCAGTCTCTGTGTTTACAATGCAAACTTATAGTTACATTTATAGTTAAATAGGGGTCAGCTTGTGACCGGAAGGTTGATAACAGGTCATGACTGAAGCGCCCTTGAGCAATGTTCTCACAGTCAGCCGAGTGTGTGTGTTTTACTGCACAGATGGATTATATGCAAAATTAAAATTCTGCCTTTGGCAAAAGTTGAATTTATAGTTTTTAGTTTTATAGTTTTTTTTTTTATCTAATCTATAGATTTTACACCGTAGAAAACTTTTCACTAGAGTGAACCTGCAAATGTCTTTTTATATATATTGTTTATAATGGTGAAACAGTGACTGGTAAAATTAGGTGATGTTTTGCCTGATAATGGGGTGTGGTAAACTAAAAGCATATCTCAAAACTATCATAAAATACTTCTCACATTAGGCAATACATATGGAACATTTTAATTGACTAATGTGAGATAATATGAGAAGTTTAGAAGTTAAAATCCAAGAGCACAAGTATATAACTACATTAAAGGTTTTGAAAATATTTTCAGAACTATCAAAGCTGTGTGTATTGATGCAATACATCATGTGTCCTGAGGTAGTGCTTGTGCATCACTAAAAACTGTCTAAGTATTCAAAGGCATGCTAATGCAGTGTGGGAGGGTGGGTGGTGCTGAATCTGTGGGGAGGGTGAGCTTAAGGGACCTGACTGCTTCCATCCCCTGAAGAGAGCCTCTGAACCCCACTGTTAAAAAAGACATGCAAATGGCCTAAGTTAAGAGTCAGTCACGATAAGACTATCAGTAGAGGCAGAGCTAATTAAATATTCCATGCCATTTGAAGTGTTCTGCAAGGCTAGTGAACAGGGGAACCAAGAGGAAGGCTCACCATAGGGAGGAAGACTAAGTGAAGGCCACTGTAAACAGTAACTGAGAGAGAGTGTGTGTGTTTAAGTGTGTGTGAGTGATATGGTGTGTATGTATGTTTGCATTCACGCGTACTTGAGCAGTCAAAGGAAAGGGCAGAATTGAGCCCACAGCAGCAAGAGTGAAACACACACACACACACACACACACACAGCACTGAGAGAACTCAGTGTGAGCTTCCTGTGGCTTAACAGCTCTCAGTGAAAAAAAAACAGTGGCATGCAAATACACATGAATATTCCAAGGCTGATCAAGTGAGCAGGCCACTATTTAGTTTGCACCTTAACACTTAACAGATGGTCAGCGCATGGCAGAACACATTGCGATGCATTGATTTTAAACACACACACATAAGTACATACCCAAGCACAATAGCTCAAACGTCAACCATGGGATGTGTGTGTAGGGGAGGTGTAATTGGTCCATTGGCCTCTTAAATACTAAAGCTGAATTGGACGTTATTATTAACTTTAATATGTTCACTACAATTCCTTATTATAGTACTGCATCTCCAAAATTTAGAGTACTGTGATAAAGTTAATTTGTGTTCACAATAACTTTATTTTCATATTTTCATTTATTTTCAACTTCATTTTTTGTGAAGTGACAAATTTCAAGTCTTTTTTGTTTTAATATCGATACTGTTTGAATAGCAATTTATTCAATATCTAAAGGAAATATTCTAATAATTTGAGATTCTGGCATGACAGTTTACCTTTTGAAAATGAATTATGAACTCAAATGCACCTTGTTGTGATATTTTTGACATGCACTAGTATATTAATTAATAAACATCTTTTATTATTCTTTGTTTGCTCTTTGTTGAATCCAAATTGGCACCTGTGCAAAATAGTATGGCCTGATGTAGCCCTGAGAACCAAGCACAATTACTAGGACCAAGGTTATTATTAGAAACTCTAAGAAAAATAAGTGGCATTCTCAAATTTGCTATCGTGCCCTGTGGTATACAAAACAGTTCAAAATATAATATGATCTTTTTTTAAAAAAAAAAAAACAAAACCCACTGGACATCTGTATCCTCTAAATTATAAGGTCATTCACTTTGAAATATGAACACTGCAATGCAAACTAACAATAAACTAACGCCATAAGATTTGCAACCTCACCAAAATACACAAACAAGCAACAATGTGATATAACAACCTTAGAGTTCAGAGTATTTAGTGACATTCAGGTGAAAATGTACATTAAAATTAGCTTCAGAACATTATTACTTACCATGGGTATAACAAATGGCCCTAATTTTTTCTCATAGTGAAAAACTTATTTCAGGCTAATACAGGCATGTCATAGAATTTTTCTCAGAGATCACTGCAGTGAAATAAGTTGTAATCCTTACCAAATGAACCCAAATGCCTACATTTACATCACCACATTACTCATATGTCCAACTCAATGGCACTTGCAAACTACAGTACATCATAGTTACCACATGCTGGGTGTCCCTGCTCCCAAAACAGTTGAGTTAATATCACTGTATACACAATATGTCCAAAATGTTTGTGGGCATCCCTTCTAATGATGAATCTACTGGTGCGATGTCTAAAGCCAGGCAAGGCCTTGAGGACTATAAAGCTCTCCCAGCACTGAGCTGTGGAGCAGTGGAGTTGTGTTCTCTAGAATGATGGTGCTCCAATACTTTTGGGTTGAGCTGAGGAGTTGTGGATGAGGTTGGGTGGTGGTCATCCAATCTCACTTTCACTCTTGTTGTAGAACGCAATCAAATCCCCACCTCAATGCTCCAAAACCTAGTAGAAAGCCTTCCCTGGGTAGTAGAAGGGGAACAAAAATGTTAAATTATTTTTAAAACACCTGATATTTGAAAAAAAAAACAATGAATGAACAAGTGTCCCAATACTTTTATCCAAATAATGTACATTGATAGAGTGCATCTATTTAATACTGACAAGATGGCTCAATTGAAAAATTCCAGTGTATTGCTCCATTTTATGGGGGCAATACTTTAGAAGAAATCGATCTGTCAACCTTAGAAGCCCAGTTGCAGTAGAAGTCAGTTCAGGAACAGCATATTCTGCCCAAAAAGGTATGAGACAGAAGCATATGACAGGAAAGCAAAACACATTTATTTCAAGTGGGTGAAATGAAATGACCGGAACCCCACTTCTGGCCTTTTGTCTCTGTCAGGTTGAATCAAGTTCAGATGCAATTGTTTGATTTGAACTGCATTTACTTATTCTTGCTGTCATTCCTCATTGTTCAATGTCCAAACTGTAGATGCTAGCATAAGAGAACATATTCACTTACACAAACCTCTGCTGGCCATTGATATGTTGAGACATATGAGAGACATTCCTAAAAATAAAGGTTCTAAAAGTAGATCATTTGGAATAATGCCTTAGAAGAACCCATTTTGGATCCCTTAAAATATTTCAGTATATATGCACGTGGCTAAATGAGATGCTAGTGTTCAATTCCACATTTTGTAAAGGTTCTCTACCAATTATGTTTTCCCTAGAAATGTAGATCCAAGCCAAAAAGTGTTTAGGAACATTTATTCTTAAGAGTGCATGAAAAATGAAGCTGCATATGCAGCTTATAAAATATAATATTTTTTTATAATGGACTTTGTACTTTGAGAACAAATAACAGAATTACAAATGCTGTAATTCTTCAGTTTCTATACATTCTTTGTCCTGCCAACTCACTGAAGGTAAGAAACAAAAGTTAATTAGCTCATTAAACAGCACTCAAGTCTTCAACACAGAGAGCTAATCATAGCCTTTAACTTGATGAACGCCCAAATGCCATTATCACATCCATGAGCTGCAGCTTTGCTAACAATGTTCAACCTTGCATAGAAAGAATTTTGTCTTTATGCACCATATCACATATGACAGATAGGATTTCATTTATGCACAGCTGTATATAATAGTGTAGCCTATATTGTACATCCACATACTCCTTGGTTCTCTCTTGACATGAAGTTGAATTGCCTGTGAGTCATAATTCCTTAACCTTGGTTCAATAAATGGAGAGTGTGGAAGCTTAGTCCACACTTATTTGAAATGCAGATTGGCTGCCACCAAGGATTCTCAAAGCGACACACACACACACACACACACACACACACACACACACACACACACACACACACTCATATATGCATGAACATACCTCCTCTTCTTTGAAAATGCTGTCTGTTTGTATTTACTTATGTATTTTGTAGTCTGAAACTTACAATGCTCAAAAAACTTATCAAAAGCAATTTTTCCTAAATGTTTTAAATAAAAATGTTTGTGCACTGTTCAAATTTGAAAATGTACAATTCATCTCATTTTGTTTACTCTATATATGGAAGCAGAAAAAAGAGTGAATTTACATATATCTGCCTATTCACCCTGCAGCAGTCTAACTTCAGTCATTCACTCTGTTATGAATTAAAAAATAATAGTAATTGAAAAATGTAAACTCATGTAGTTTATATTCATTACATATAAAGTGAGATATTTCAAGGCTATTTTGTTTTAATGTTGATAAGTATGGCTTATAGCTCATGGGTTGGTGGGCAAATCAAGCACAGTAATATCATGGTCAGCAAATCATTTGGTTGTAATTTTGACATCAGCATCTCCATGAAGCTTGTCATCAAACCTTGATTTCCAAACGAAATACAAAATTGACCTTCATCTCAAAAGAGGACTTTAAATCACTGAGCAACCGCCCAGCTCTTTTTCTCCTTAGTCCAGGAAATGTGACATTGTTTTTGGTTCAGGTATGACTGATATTAGGAATGTGGCAGTTGTAGCCCAAGTGATACACAATGTTTATACTCTTTGCATAGTAACTTTCTCAAACTTGAAATGAAGTATTCTAATAATCTGAGACTCTGGATTTCTGATTTTCATGAGCTAGAATTTATTCATTCATTATCTTACCCGCTTAATCCTTATCAGGGTCGCGGTTAGTCCCCTACCCCCTCACTGGGTGCTGGGCAGGGCATTATACTATTCAACTTAGCCCAGGACAGGGCGCCAGTCCATCGCTGGGTGAACACATGCACACACATACATACACATACATGGACATTTTTAGAGTAGCCAATCCACCTGACCTCCATGTTTTTGGACTGTGGGAGGAAACCCACGCAGACACGGGGAGAACATGGAAACTCCGCTCAGATGTGGACTCGATCCCAAGACCCCAGCGCTGAGAGGCGAACTTGCTAACCACTAAGCCACCGTGCCGCCCTGCTAAAATTTATTCTGATCAATAAAACAAAGAAAGGGCTCAAATATCTCACTTAATATAATGAATATAAAATTCAATTATTATTAAAATTAAATTATTGACAAAGTGAACTTTTTCACACCATTCATTTTTTATGTTTGACTGTAATTTCAGAACACGATACAAGGACATCAGTCAAAACATTACATTTACATATTCCAGTCTTAAAGAAACAGTAACAAATACAGTTTACATTTAAGGGATAAACAGAGGTTTGAAATGTGTTGTAACATTTAATTACAACGGTTTTGGTTTATGAATCCACACAAATGTACACCTCAAAGGAAAGAAAAGCATAAAAAATTTAGGATATGGGGCCTTTACCATTGTGATTTAAAAGTTAAAAGATTAAAAATGTAGTTTTCATTGATCTGGCAGGTATAAAGTGATGTAAAGTTTTGTTGTATCAGTCTCACCCAACTTGTCAGAATATCAAACAACACAATGCCACGTGTAGGTGAATACAGGTTGGTCAAGGGCAAATAATCATTATACAGAAAGGAAACAGACAAAAAAAAAATGAAGCAGTTTCAGAATTTGGGAGTCATATACTGTATCATGTAGAGACATTTACCTTCATAACGGTTTTATTCATATAGTGCATTTACCTTATTATTCCCAAATAAACTGAGACTGATGACTGATGATATGAAAATGATAATACTGTGACGAACAAAATAAAAGTTTAAAATGTCATCTGAGAGCTTTCTTAAAAATCAAATATCTGTCAGTTTTTAGTCTGTAATATATGACTTTCCTCTCTGCTTTCCTCTCACAGTCCAAAAACACAGCGGTCAGATGAATTGGGAACTCTAAATTGTGTGTATGTGTGGGTGTGTGTGTGTGTGTGTGTGTGTGTGTGTGTGTGTGTGTGTGTGTATATCCAGCGATGGATTGGCGCCCTGTCCTTGGCTTGGCTAGGATAGTCTGTAATGCCCTGCCCTGTGAGGGGGTAGGGGACTAACCACAACCCTGACCAGGATTGAAATAATGGCTGGATGAATGAATAGATATGTTCTATTTCTGTCAACTCTGACTTTTTTATAATCCTGAATAAATCAGCAAAATTATGGTCTGCTATTACCTTGAGGACCTCTTTTCCACTTCCTGTTAATGGTCAATGTAATAGCAGGGTTTGTGGTCTAGCAATTTTTCAATTTTCTAAAATGTTTACCTAACAATGTTGATAGTCACTGCAGTCACAGATTTGTTGTGTCAACACCGTCTTAACCTTAAGATAATCTTAGCTATGAGCTGTAGAGTAAACACTAGATTTTAGTTATGGAGGCAGATATATGGAACAAAAAAAGAAATGACTCCTGTGTACAAGACACAATTATAAATGAGAAACATTTCATTTTGTCAATGTTTTGGTTGGAGCTGACATTTAAGTTGACAAGTGCTCCCAAAACCCTTTATATTTAATGGAAAACAACCATATATGATATTTGGATGGTTAACCGTCATCCGTCTCCCAATAATGACACATGTTTATGATTGCTATCATCTGGCTTAATGCTAGTATGAGCATCAACAATTCTGTCAACAATATCTTCACAGAGTAAACAACTGCCTCAAAGGAGAATGTGGAGGCAACTTAAATTGGGCACAATGACCAATCCACTTTAGGGAAACTGTACATCTTTGACACCATTCACATCAGAAGAAAAGTCACTGCATGAACATGAGAATTAATAAAGTTAGCACTGTTTTTCTGGGGAAGTCCACCAGCAGTTTTATGTGTCACATACCTACCTTCCCATTTTAAGAGGAGCAGCCGTGGTCTGGTTTTTAGGGATGTGGTCTTGTGACAGGAAGGTCACCTGTTCAATCCCCAAGCAGGTCATTACTGAAGTGCCTTTGAGCAAAGCACCAAACCCCCAACTTCTCCCTGGGCACTGTGGATAGGGCTGCCCACCACTAGTGTTTGTGTGCTTCCCCATCCCCAACAGCTTCTTTCTAAACCTGAAACATCATCTACAAAACCATTTTATATGTGTCACACTCCCCACTCTTCCCATGTAACACCGATTGTTAAACTAACGTTCTGGTATCGTTCTTGCATGGTTCTATTAAATGACAAGGTTCCTGGAATGTTCTTTGAAGGTTTTGACTAAAGTTTGAACAAACCTAGGAATAACATTCCATCCTAACGTTAGCCTAACAATGAATGAATGTTCCCTGTTTGCCACCTGACTGGGTGAAGGTCACGTGCATGCGTATACTACACGTTTTTTCTTGCAATTGGTTCTGAACAGGGCAATATTCAACACTATTAATCTCTGATATTCGGTGTGTTTTCTTGTGCATCCATCAAGTAAAAGTAAGTAATTATAGAGAATCCTATACAAGGCACATTGAGGGTTAATTATTTCAAAGATACACGCAAGATTTCAGCCAATTTTAGCCAATTTTAAAATTAGACCTAAGTCTTACCGCTCCACAAGGTGTTCATTGTTCATTCTAACACAAGTGTAGTATACTTTGGATTATGTTCACATTGTTCTCTCTGGGAGATTAAAGAACATTGTTCAGTAGATGAATAAACAACTTTGAATCTATTTTGGTTGTTCATAATTTGCACTAAATGTAGTGAATCCATATAATAATAATAACATTAAGGGAATGTTCAAAGACCATTCTAGCCTAATGTTCACACCTAACATACTGATAACCAAGCAAGAACTCCACACCATAACGTTCTGTAAACGTCAGAAGGGAATGTTACCATGACCTAAATGGAATGTTCTCGCAATGTTCTTGCTACATTCTTTTGTTAGATGGGTTTCTAGCACTGTCCTGTCTTCTCAATGAATTGTCTTGGACTCCATATCCCGTGATGCTTAGTGTTTCTGAACATCACAATACTTCCTGTGTACTTCTCCACTCTCTCCAAGCACTATATTACCCCTCAAACACACATGTCACTATCTGACTATTTAAGCTACATCCAATTCTACACTCATTGCTCACAGTATTGTAGCCTTGTTTGATTACTCTGGTCCTGATTCTGTTTGTATACCTTTTTCCTTGCTCTGTTTGTTTTGCTTGATCCTGTTTTTGTTTTTATATTTTTAGTTTAGTGCCTGTTCTCTTTCATCTTTAGGATTCCTTGCCTTGGCCTGTCTGTCTGTTTTCCGTTAGTGTTCTTGTCTTGTTTTCTTAGTTAGCTGTTCCTGTTAGTATTATTCTTAGCCTTGTCCTGTCCTAGTTACCCTCGTTATCTTGCTTTAACCTCCATTAAATGCTTTTATTGGTCTTTTTGGTTTTGTCATATGTGTTCTTATTTAGATTTGTTGTCATTAGTTATTTTATTTTTCCCTTTTGTTAGTTTATTTTCTCTCTGTTCTTCCTGGTTTTGACACTCGCCTGTTCTTTGAATCTTTACGGTTTAGTGTGCTTTGTTGCAATGTGGGTGTTTCTTTAGCTTTAAGACACCCTGTACTACTTCAGCTGTTATTCTTCTCAAACCTCTTTATAACAGATGTTTTTATAAATAGATACAATATTCTAGACTGAAACTCTTGGTTGACAGTTTGGTTCAAAAATCATCAAATGACTGATTTCTTGATCAATGAAATGATGAAAGCTGGTGGAAAAAAAAAGAATGAACTGAATTCTATGACTTTTTTTCTAACAGGTTATAACTTGCTCAGTACATTGCATTGCCCATTATATTCTATTAGGCAGAGCTAATTATCAAGCATAGGTTATGGTTTTGATGGGGATGAAATCTAAACCATCATCATTTCCGCCTCAGAAACTGTAGCAAGCAGCCAAGCAGGAGAGCCTGGAGCTAACGCAGGGCAAGCACAGAAACTGGCTGCTAGGTGAGGTGGAGTGAACACACACAGGAGAAAAAAAACACAGCACAGTCCTGAGATAACGCTTTCACCTCACTGTGGATGACATGTGGATTCCATAGGAGCTTATCAGCTCCTGTCAGGGTGCATCAGCATCTGTCATGTCTGGAACCAAGAAGCCTCACCTCGTCATCCGTGCCTGCCCTCTGGCTATCGCTCAACCAAGTGCAAAGTGCCCAAACAAACAGGCGCA
This sequence comes from Crenuchus spilurus, assembly GCA_036984385.1. Classification (NCBI taxonomy): domain Eukaryota; kingdom Metazoa; phylum Chordata; class Actinopteri; order Characiformes; family Crenuchidae; genus Crenuchus; species Crenuchus spilurus. The sequence goes on along the minus strand of BRDA01017030.1, from coordinate 19,060 downwards.
ACCACAAAAAAACAAATAAAAAATAGAAGTGAAAAGATGCTGACTTTTATGCAGCTATGCTTTACAACAGTATTCTGTAGTGCTGTTATAATCATTGCTACATAGAGATGGTAGGTATTTGCATTACATTTTCTGATTCAAAATATTTCTTTTTCATCAAGAAAGGTTGGGTGGGGGGGGGGTTCTGCTGTGTGGTCAAGTAGCCATGGCCTAGTGGTAAGGATCTGGTCTTGTGACCAGAAGGTTGCTGGTTTGATCCCCAGACAGGACATGACTGAAGTGCCCTTGAGCAAGGCACCTAACCCCCTAACTGCTATATAAGGGCTGGATAAGGGCTGCCCACCGCTTCAGGCACAAATTCTCACAGCCTAGTGTGTTCCTGTGTGTGTGTGTGTTTCACTGCATGAATGGGTTAAATGTGGAGGTCAAACTCCGTTGTGTGAAAATCACATTAGCAAATTGGTTTATCTTAATTTTAATCTTTTTTGTAAGAATGATAGAATTGTGCCTACTTCCAAATACAGGTTTAAGTGCCATGTGCCGTCTTCATATGCAGGTCCCTGAGGATGCAATTGTTCATGTTCTCATGAAAAGATGGCAGAGTCCCTCATCCTCATCATTAAATATCCAGTGTGGCAAGGTTCACTGTCTATAGTCTAGCACTTGATGTTCTCCACTGCCATTGAGGTGTTTGGCACTGCTTTGTGACCTGTAGATTAAAATGATATGAAATGCCTTAGACCTTCTTTGGCAGACTGGACACTGACTATAATTAATTTCAATGATCCAGAAATCATATTTACCTGATTTTGCCAGTGACTTCAGATGTGCTTGTATAAAGTCTTTATATAAATCTTTAAAGCCCAAATTTTGCTTCTTTATTTCAGAACTAGAGTTACAGTTTAAGTTCTAAGCACAAGAACTCAATAGCTTCCCAAACAGCCTAGTCAGTTCTGTCAAAACACATCATCAAAAGATATCTTGACCTACTCAAATTGCATCCAGGTCTTAAAAATGTCTCCCAGACTTGTTGATGTGTTTCTGTAAGCACAGTATGACTTACAATGAATTCAACAAAACTGCTGTCTGTCATGGCTGCCTGTAGCGGTGAGGGTTTATTCATTTTTATGGTACTCATTAAGTCATTCTGTGTCCTAAAACACATTAGCTAGTCTGTTAGACCATAATTAAGATCTGGATATGGTTTGAAACAGTTGAAAGGAGCTTTGCTGATGGATGCAATTAAGCTATTTGGATGACTACTGGGTTTTATTGTTAGAAAAATGTAGCTTGTAGCTCCAGTTTTAAACAAGAGAAGCAAAATGTGGACTCCAGACATGCCTTGACCAATCAGGTTTACCTGAGGTAAGTGGAAAATTGTGTAAATGTCATTTCTGGGTGACTCTTTACTTCCATTCATACAATTCCATGTGTCCTTTAACATGCAAACAAATGGATATTTAATAAAAAGTTTGAAAAATACAATTGTATTGCACTGAAAGGTTTGGATATTGGCATAAAATTGGCTAAACAAACAGTTCAGCGCATAAAACATTTACTGGTATCTTTCTATGAAATCTACTGCCAAGGATGTAAATTGATAATAATACAAGGACAGAAAGTGCATAGCCAGTAAATACAGAGTACATGTACTTAAACACTAACTGTCAGAAGGTCAGAATGTAGAGGTAGAATTTTAAAGTGCAAATAGAATGTCAAGTTAAGTCGGGTCACGGCAAATTATAATAAGTGTTTATTTAGCAGCACTGCAGATTTTATATTAACAGTGTGTTCAGTGCAAGTAGAGCAGCAAATGTACAAAAACAGTTTGGATATACAGGTACAGTTTGATTATATAAATATTGTTCATATATGTATATATACACTGCTAAAAAAAATAAAGGGAACACTTAAACAACACAATGTAACTCCAAGTCAACCACACTTCTGTGAAACCAACCTGTCCAGTTAGGAAGCAACACTGATTGTGAACACTTTGTGCAAGGAGGAACAGGAGGAGCAGTGCCAGAGCCCTGCAAAATGACCTCCAGCAGGCCACTAATATTCATGTTTCTGCTCAAACTGTCAGAAACAGACTCCATGAGGGTGGTATGAGATTTTGAGTATGATTCCAAATCCAGACCTCCAAGGGGTAATAATTTTGATTCACATTGATCATTTTTATGTTATTTTGTTCTCAACGCATTCCACTATGTACTAAATAAAGATTTTCAACTGGAATATTTTATTCATTGAGATCTAGGATGTGTTCCCTTTATTTTTTTGAGCAGTGTAGTTTAAATGTTTGTTTATACAGCAGATTTTATATTAAAAAGTAAACAGGGCAGGCAGATTAGCACCCATGTCCAAAAAATCGCTTAAATGTGAGGTTTAGAGTAACAAGTCAATATCCAATGTTCATACAGTCCTATGGGCTAGCGAAGCTCAATGTGTAGATGTTTTAAACATGATCATGATTTAGACAAAACGTACAGTGTAGTGTGCAGAGGTTGAAACAGGATGTGGCTTGAGCATGTGGGATCAGAGGAGATGGCTTTCATCTTACATCTCTTCTTGTAGATGTCTTGTATTGGTGGGAGGGCAGCTTCAGGTCTGTGCTGAGCAGTTTTGTTCAGTTGTAGTGGCACTACATTACCAAACCATGATGCAGCCATGTAGTATACTCTCCACCATGGGCCTATAGAAGTTGCAGAATAACTGTTGTGGCATCAAAACTCTCTTGGTGATTCAGTCATGGGTGTACAATGTAGAGCATTGCTGAGAGGATACAGCCTTGTGAACATCCTGTGTCCACTCTCTGAAGGGGAAGGTGTGGTCATCATTCTAATCAACTGACGTCTGCAGATTGGGAAGACGATGAGCTGTGTAAGAGCAGGGAGCTAAAATTTGAAAAATACAAATGCAGGTGAGATTTGATCAGCATTCATTTAGCTGATGGCATTAATGTGTTAGTGATTAGCCATAGAGGTGTCAGATGTGACACTGAGGAGGATTTTTCTGATGTGTTTATGGTGTAGTGTGCTGACAATTTGGTTTTATGTGATTAATTACATATCACAGATATACAGAATATAGAATGAGCAGAGAAATAAAGATTTTCATCTTTAAAGCAATACAGTAATAATTCATTTAATGACAAATAAACAGTAACGTGATGACACTCAGTGACCACTTCATTAGGTACACATATTTTATATCTACACTTATTTTCTATTTTCTATATCAGCTCCAATGATCATATAGATTCTTTCATTTTCAAGAGTCAGATATGCAGCTGAAACAGGCAGCCAGTACATCCCAAAAAATGTCAACATTACCATTTTAATATAACATTATAGTCATTACGGCTTTTAGAAAAAATGTATTTTGGGGGTGGTGGGTGGGGTAGTGCACTATATACCCCTGTTGCACAGCCTAAGTTTTGGCTTTTGTTTTCCTTACATGACTTTTACTTTTATACTTTAAGTAGTTTTGAAACCAGTACTTTTGCACTTTTACTTGAGTAAAAAGCTTAAGTTTATACTTCAACTTCTAAAAAAGTCTTTTAAAACCCTAGTATCTATACTTCTACCTGAGTAATGAATGTCAATACTTTTGACACCTTTGTTGCAGTTACAGACTGTAGTCCATCTGTTTCTCTGTGTACTAAATTAGCCTCCTTTCAAAATGTTCAGCAATGTCAGTGACACTGACTTTGTGGTGGTGTGTTAGTATGGGTTGCACTGGTAGGAGAGATGAGACACAATAGGGCTTTGGATGTTTTATATATCTCAGCTACACCAAACCTATCCAGCCAGCTGTGGGCAGCATACCGTGATCACTGATGAAGGCCTAGAAGATGATCAACAAAACTTTGCATCGACAAGGTAGACTATTAAGTGTGTCTAATAGAGACTGCTGTGTCTGATCTAATTGTGCTACTGCAACACATTCTAACATGTCACCACCACATCAGTGTCACTGCAGTGCTGAAAATGATCTAACCCTCAAATAATAGCTGCTCTGTGGGGGTCCTGATCACTGAAGAACAGGTGAAAGGAGGCTAATAAAGTATGCAGAGAAACAGATGAACTACAGTCTGTAACTGTAGAACTACAAAGCGCACCTATATGGTCAATTTAGCTGATAAAATGGAAAATGAGTGTAGATACAAGATACGGTATGTATACCTAATGAAATGGCCAGTGAGTATATGTTTATTTAGTATCATTAAAATTATCATTAAAACCCATAGCAAGTAATTTTGTATGATTTAAATTGGTCCATCATTTGTGAAATCTTCACAGAATGTAAGAGGAGCAGGATGTAAAAGCATCAATGAAATAGGCAAAATAGAGTAATGATAAATGTAATTAAATCCACAAGCAGGACATATCTTTTGATAGCACACCTAAAAAATAAAATGAAATGGTACCCAGTTTCTCAATGCATAATAATCAAAGGTAATCAAAAAGTGAGCTCCTGTTGGTTTGGGATAATTTTTTCTTCTTGAACATCTAGGAACGGGTCTTATTTGGTACAAAAATAGACTTTCAGAGATGAAGAACGTCCTAGAGCTCCTACCTGGAGCTTTATCATTTATGAGCACAGTATTTAAAACGTCAGTGCTAACAGAAGAACTGAGGTAGAAGCACAAGGATGATCCTCAAAGCAGCAGGCAGGCTGAATCATAAACATGAATCACACAAGCTCACATTTCTCTGCCAATCAGAGATGTTTCATCATCTGAGAAATTTACAGTACATCACTAAGTAGATTTAGGCTATGTTGACAGCAGAAGCCTGACATAATGTTGCCTATTATTATTGGTTGTCATGAAACCACATTCACTGTTACAGGAGAAGCCTTTATCACAGCAGTATAATGTTCTCCATAAGACTGCATATGTGAAGAACATACCAGCTAACTAATTAATTGTCTCGTATGCTAGTGTGTGTTCAAGCATGCATGGCTGAAAAGAGAGGCAGCAAGTTGGGTTTTAACATGTCAGTGTTCTGCAGGCGAACCTACAAATGCATAGGCTGACATTCTGCTGGCTGTTTTTTTATTCATAAATGTCACAGATGATCACTGGGATACAAAAGTGAGGACATGTTTTGGGAATTTAAAAGCCATGCTCACAGGAGAAAGACACTTAAAATATGAATAGTGAAATTAGCTGGACCTTATGGTGCCTTATTTACTTTACAGTGTTTAGTTACGGACCAAAATATCATCTCCATCACTGTATCAACACAGTCAAAAGTAAAAAAAAAAAAAGTAAAATCACTTAAAGACACAAATGTATTGATACACCTACTCATATATTGTTTTTTTTTTCAGAAATCATGATTTCTACAAGATTTTGGAACACTGCTGTGAGAATTTAATTGCACGCAGTGACAAAATGGTTAATGAGGTCAGGATGTTGGAAGATCACCACCCCACCTCATCCCCAAATCATCCCAAAAGTACTGGATGGAGCATCATCATTCCAGAGAACTCAGTTCCACTGCTGCACAATTTAATTCTGGGTGGCTTAATAGCCCTCTAGCCCATGCCTGGCATTAGACATGGTGCCAAGAGTTTCCTGTTTATCTGCTCCAGAGAGTCCTATTCTATTCGTAGTACTTCTCTACAGGGACTAGACAAGCTGTATCTATGCATGTGCACTTCTGTGCCAGCAATGGGTGCAACTTAAAGAAGTTAAAACATGAATTAGAATGTGTGTCTAAAACATGTGGACATATAGTGTATTATATTTCAAGAAATACTGATTAATTTGTATTCGTCCATTCTACATGAAATGTTCACACATTATAGGGGAAACTGGAAACTGAAGGGAATCGGAGGTACTCATATGAAGTAGAGAAATTTATTGTAAAAGAATTTTTACATTTTTGATTTTATTATATTGAACTTATTGTTACACAAAAATGTATATATAGTATAAAATGAATGAAGTGTAGGCAGATAATGAGCACTTTTATATGCTACTTTACATGTTACACTCTAGAAAGGTTCTTAAATGGTTCTTGGCTTATATATACTGTATATTATTCTAGGAAAAAGCTGAGGTTGTCAAAGACCGTTTAGGTTATGTGAAACTTCATCTCATTTAAAAAAAATGGTTCTTTAAAGTCAAACTGAAATCAAAATGGAACTTGTTGCTTCATGTTCTTGGTTATGTGAATCACGACTCGCTGTGTCATATCATTTGAAAGGCTAGATACCTGCTTCTCTATAGTCTTTCATCAAAGCAGCAATGACTTTATGCTTCTAAAACACCTTCTGACATTTATCTACATCACTGTGTACATAGGACTGGGGAAAAATATTAACCAATAATATTATAGCTTTTATTTCTGCTCTAACACTACTCTGACCTATCACTTAGCAATTCATTGAGCCACTGCACATACAAACTGGCTAATTGAACTGCTATGAGTACTGTTAAGTCCCACCCATGATTACTTCCTACTAAAATGTTATGTTTCCCTCAGAAATATGTCATTTTATTTTTTTATTTTTTTAAATACATTTTTGCCAGTTTTCTCCCTTCCCAATGTAGTGGTAGCCAATTAGCCCATCCCATCTGATAGAACTCTCCCCTTCACTTTTGCACTGTCCCTGACTCTAGGAGGGTAGACAAGCACAAGCCTCCTCCACTGTGTGTGCAGCCACCGCTTCTTTTCAAACTACAGCTGATACACCATCACTGGGGAGCCAACATGCTCAGAGGAAAGCGCAGGACTCCCAGCTCTGAATGGACCAATCAGTAGACACCTGAGCCAGCTTACATTGCAATGTGTGAGTGATAGAGAGAGAGAGAGCGCCATCTACCCACCCAGAGAGAGCACTCCCAATTTTTGCTTTCTTGGGCCCCGGCTGTTGATGGCAAACAGCATGACCGGGATTCGAACTCGTGATCCTCTGGTCATAGTGTCAGCGTCTTAGCTTGCTGAGCCAGTTGGGGCTCAAATATGTCACTTTAAAGAAGTAAAATACATTCAGATTATTGATTCTTGTTGACTTTACAGAACATCTTTTATGTTTTAAAGCTTAGCATATACTATGGATTGTCCAGTGTAACAGGCATGAGCACAACTTCACACACACACAGACACACATGCTTCAGGTTATAAATGTATTGCACATCTGATAATCATCCACAAATTTGTTATCTCCCAGTTGCATGCTATGCCTGGATTGAAATTTATATGCTATGCTTTATAACAGAGGCTTTGAAATATAAATCAAAATGACCTGTATCTTCTTAGATATTTCATCATGGAAACTTTGTTCATTCTGTAATGCACTGAGAAGTAGCTTTAGACTGGACTGGCATGCAACATTAAACATGGAAGGAAGAACGTACTGAAGCTAAAAAGAAGAAGCAGTACCCAATAGAGTCACACTTTTTTAATTCTGTCTCTTAAGAGACCTTAGTGAATGATTCAAGGAGGGTAATTGTTCACATTATACATGTATGGAAATATTGGAATTCATTTGCTTCCCCACTAATGAAACATGAATTATTCACTGGTACAGGACCTGGAGGTATCTTGGAAAATCATGCAAGGGTACAACATGTAATTTATGATTTACAAAGAGTTGGAGATGGCTGCTCATGTTGTCATAATTACAGGCGAGCTATTTTGATGATGCGAGAGTGGACCATGGCTTATCCTACTGAGGTCAGAATGTTATTTTCCATTCCTGTCCAAGCCGGTGGTGTGACAAATTATTTATGATTCTACACACAGAAGAGCTAATTATGGTGTTTCAGACAATGCCATTTTCAGTCTTTTTTCAGCATAAAAAGAGTAGAGTCAACTGTGATGGAGCTGAAGTGAAATTGACTTGGGTTAACTTTGTTTTTTATTCTCACTCTGCATTTAAATACTGCATGATCACAGTTGTGGTAGTCCTGAAAGACAAGTTCACTTAATGCTCTACCTTCAATGTCATACAGTTGAGAGCAACATTGTGGCCAATTCTGGTCAAATTAAACATTATTGGTTTGAAAACAAGTTAACTTCTACATAGAACATTCTGAACACAAACAAACTGTTCATTACCCTGATAGCAAATGAGTGATGGCCAAGATTTTTGATCCATTTACTCTTTTCATCAGCCAACATCTAGATTTGAGAATTTCATGAGTTATAAGTCATACTTATAAAAAGGCTTGGCATGCTTCACATGCACACAACCTAAGAAAATACTGATACTACAATACCATCTCAACCATTAAAATGAAGTTTAATTTAACTAGCCATTGGCTGACTAGCTCAGCATACTAATTAGCTAAAAAGGTTTTCAAGAACATTCAAAATAAAGCTTTAATCTACGACATGCAAAGTATGTTACTTGTATTTTTTGCAAGTTTCAGCTGCTCTTGTTTATGTCAAGATGCTGCAAGTACTATCATTTCAAATGAGCTTAGTTTTATATTCATGCTCATGTAAAACAGTGTATCTCATAGAGATGCTATTGAAAACTAGTATTAATAATAGAAATGAAAAAAAAAAAACCCAGAAACTTCTTTAAAGAACTATGCATTATATTAAGACTGAACATTTCTTTACAGAAAACAAAATCTCACAAAGGAAAAACGTGAAAGAAAAACATTAAAAATCAATGCAGGTCTAGTGGAAACATTTGTACAAAAAATTACTTTGAAACAGATCAGAGATAAAAATGGTAATTTTCTATATCCTGATGTTTGCTATATAGTGTGAAAACTCTCTATGTACTACACACATAGTAATTAGACCTTTACTTTTATCAGAACCATGCATTGAAAACCACACATATACACACTTGTGAGCACTTACACTATAACGCAGTGATCACACATGCCAAGAATAGTGGGAAGCCCCCTCATCTGCAGCACCAGGGGAGTAGTTGGGGTTCATGTGCCTTGCTCAAGAGCACTTCAGTTTTGTCCTGCTGGTTAAAGTGATAAAACCAGCAACCTTTCAGTCACAAACCCATTTTGTTAACCTCGAGGCCAGGACTGCCCCCTAAAAAAGACACACAAAAATGTGTGTCCTAATCTGAATTTATGAAAATAAACATATAAATTGTAATAAATATACTTAAGCTTATTTTATCATTCTTTTTTTGTAATATATTAAACATTCTCACATTGCTGTGCCTAAAAGGAGAAGAGTATACTCGCTCAAAGTAAAAGTGCTTTCACTGACCTACCAGCTGTGCATCTTTACTCTAATAACTATACATTGTTAATACTCATTCAAAGCATCCTTTATAGTTACTTTTGGCTGCAACAGTGATTAAACCTTTTATCAGCAGAACAAAGCCTCAAACAAGTAACACAACAGTTTCATTTGAAATAAGCTGTTGGATTATTATGAGTAAATACAATTCTAATTAAACATATTAATGCACCAAAAAAGCTAGTAAAACCCGATGCAGGTATTTTATTGCTGTAGGACAAAACTCCTGCTTAAGGAAAATGTGCATGTGGAAAGCAGCACCTGATTGCCTTTGTTTTTTAAGAATACCTACTTGTCATAAAATATGTTAACTGGTGGAGCCCCTTTCAGTGTCTTATTTCTTTATAAGATGGAGATGTGGCCATCTCACACTGAAAATAGGTGTTAGTCATTACAGATTTCAATACATTAATCATGATGCTGCATGAATAAAAATCCTGTATTTTTAGAATAAATACTGGTTAAATTTAACAGCTGTTCCCACAGTATTGTATACAATTTCACTGCTATAACTTTTCTCAAGTTTACACTAAGAATTAGGTCTTGAGAGGCAGATGACCCAATGCCCCTCCATAGTTGACACCTATGGGATTCTGTACTTTATCCTCACTAGCACTAGCTGTGAGTTATTTACCTGGATTTAAATTTTATTATATTACAGCCACCTCAAGGGTCATTTAAATAATAAATGTGTAAATTCTTTCAATTTTATATGCAACTCATTCATTATTTTTTCAATACAAATAATAATAGCCTTCAGGTTTAGTCTCAAGAAATGTTTATCATATTGTTGATTTGTGGAAGATAACCTAAAGCAGAATCTAATGTATAACATATTTTACTCTGTATTCGTTTGTTCCCTGTTCTAACCATTTGGAAAAAAAAATCAGTGAATCTACCCAGAGGATCTTTTTTGTCAAATGTTGTTCTTTAGTGGTTCAGGAGACTAAAAAGAGATTTTTCTGAAATTCATTAGCAGAAACAGCGTGAAGCAAAAAGGAGACATGAAATATTTCTGGCACAGATAAAGAATGCAATAATTATTCACAGCATCATAACTGGGAAGACTCCTGGATGTGAAATGATTGCATTTATATTGAAATTCCTGTCTTTAGTAAACATGTTATTATCTTGGAGTACAATGTGAGACTTTATATTAAGATCTCTATTAAAACTCAAGAGGAGACATCAGAGAATTGAGTTCTTTTTTTCTCAGGAGAAATATCTGAGCAACAGGAGACGTATGTTAAAGAAATTCTTTGTGTTTCCACCTGATCTCAATGGTGTCTAGGAGAAACATCTTAAGGAGATGTCCTTTGATTTTTCTTTCCTCTGGGTAAATACAAGATAGGTGTACCTAAACTGGCAACTGAGTGTGTATAATCTTAAAGAAAGAAGATGATTCCCTCATTCTCTTCCCATGAAAACACAGCTGTGGTTTCTGAATACAAACCTCATGTGGCTCAGCTGGCACTCAAGTCTGAATCCCACTGCTGGAATGGGGCATTATAGAATGCCCCCAGGGCAAAAGCACACTCTCTAGACTAGAGCATGAGGTGTTACCTCTAAAGCCACCTGAACATGCAGTGGATGATAGATGTTTAATTTCAGCACTTCTTTTGTGTTGTGTATGTTTGTGCCTGGGAGACTGCTCTCAGTCTGCAGAGCTCACTAATGAAGTGGATTAAAAGGTGGATAGGGGGAGAGGGATAGAGACATTGTTTACACTTTGTGATAAGAAAAGCTCGACACAGAGGATGACTGGAATTCCTGATTAGAAGAACATTGTGGACCTGTATGAGAAATTCAGCTGACCTTCAGCACTCATAAAGCACATTCCTCTAGACGTAGATATGATGATCAAATAGGAAACATGGTTGTTGCTTATTTCTCAGAAGTTTTCATGCAATAAATGAATTGGTAGTTTAATTATTCATCTGTACAAGATACTTTGCTATCCTTTCTGAGCTGTAAATGTGATACAAAATATGAATAGAAAATACATTCATTTTAGAGATTCTAATATATGCATTATTATGCATGAGTAAGACTAAATAACCTGGCTAGGATTAAATATAGATCTGCTAATACACTATAGATTTGATGTATATTCAGAAGTAATGTCAAATATTTCCCCGCAAACTATATTTGCACAACATTCAATTGCACATAAATTATAATTCAAGCAACACTAACTCTCTGAGTATTCAGCTTGGAACTGTTTATTTTGTATGTCATTATCCAGACTTGGAATATAACACGAAGTCACTATCATTTGCTTAGCTAACATAATGCATAAGACAATTCATATTATGACATTTGTTTTCCATTTAAGTGTTAGCATACAATGCAATGCATCAACACAGGAGAATGTATAAAAGCCTAATTATTCCTGAAAGGTTAAATACATTCAAATTAACAAAACAAACCGAGCAAATCAAGATCACCAACATTCTAATGTTGACAGTTGTTCTAGAATATTCAGGAAAAATAAAGCAGACAGTGTGAACCCAAGATATTTCATGTTTTGTTTGGTTAACTTCATTTCATTTATTAATATACATTCAATCCTTCATTACAGGCCTGCAACACTAAGTAATAACCAAATAATGATGTGATTTCAAACAGGTGATCATAATCATGATTTGGTACAAAAACAATACCTATTTTTTTTAGCCATATCAGAAGATCTCTCATAGGCAATAAACACAAAATTGCTGATTAAAAAAGCACAACAGTGACTTTACTTCCTGAGATGGTTAACCTATCGCAACAGCATCTGGTGTCCTTCTACCATTGAGAGTATCCTGACTTACGGCATACTTATCTGGTATGGCAGTACCTCAGTAGCTGACAAGAAGGCTCTGCAAAGTGTCATAAAAATGGCAGAAAAAATTAATAACATACATTTGCCTTCACTGGAAGATATCTATACCTCCAGGTGCCTGTGGAAGGCATCTAGCCTAGCACTAATATCACCCAGCACAAGAACTGTTTGAAATTTTACCCTCTAGAAAGAGATGAGGTCCATCTGAACACAGACAAGACTGAGGAATGATTTTTATCCTAAGGCCAGTATTACATTGAACTCTGCACTGAAACAATGCACATTCTAGACACAACTACACAGTAAATCTGCCAGTGTTAAATCAACACTATTAGAGATAAATTAACACTGAGCGTGTTACATTTTGACACCCTCAGTGTTAATTTAACTCCAATAGTGTTGATTTAACACTGGCAGATGTACTGTGTATGCAGTATTATACCCTTTTCAGAGCTTATTTATTATTAGAACCTGTTCAATACACTCAGCATATTTTATGTTTTGGGCACCTTTCAGTTGGTACACCTGAATTTAATGAAGGAGACACTCATAAATGGAGGAGACAATGTTCTGTAAAAGCGTGAATGGAAAACATTCTAGAATGCTGTTAATTTGGAAGAGCTTTCTAGAACAGGAACATTCTAGACCTTTAAATGCTTGCATTTCTGAGATAAGGTGTAGTATAATGTGCTTGCTGCAGTATTTCCTTATAAAGAAATCTGTGTTCTGAGTTATATGTGGCATTGGCATTGGTAGAGCTTCTTGGATAATCTAGAGTTTCCCTCACATCAGCCTGAATGTGGCCAAGCCTTGCAGTGATAGGAGATCTGCTCTGTACTCTCTCTGGGGTAATTAATTCACGGTGAGCGGTGCAGTGGACAGGCTGCTTTAATCTGCCCAAGATGTCACTCTGTTTGTATAAGTAACAATGCTAAGTCTTCATTTGCCACTCTCTCCAGCCCCCTCATAAATAAACTAATTAACTTTGGCTTGGCAATGGTGGCTGGAGGAGGAGAAGTAAATTGTCTCTACGCCTTCTCAAAGCTTCCTTCACCACATAATACAGCACCTTACACGAATACAAATGACCTCGCTGCCTGTCTCTCAGCATCCGGATGCACAACTGCTGTGAAAACAACATAAACAATCAGGTCACAAACAACGAGGGCTACAGACTCCTGATAGGCACCGCTGCAGATATCACAACAAGCAGTGCCAACATTTGAATAACAATAAAGAAAACTTGCTTAGAAGTGTCTATGTTTGCTTTTTTTTTAAGAACAGGTATTCTGGGCACTACCTTTGTCAGTACATTACATTTCTGACAGGGCAGAGAACTTTTAAGCAAGTAATTCACAACAAGTAGCTGTTTATGACGTCTTTAATATGGATTTAGCCCTGTGTCTTAATAGTCTCTGTGAATGATAGAGAGGTTATGTTAAATAAAAACTTGAGTAACTGGTTTGTTTCCCATCCTAATCAGTCCTCATCTATGCTTCACCCACAGAAATGTTCTTTCATAACAACTATTTCGAGTAGCTTTACAGAATGTTGGCCTATTGAGTCAAATGTGAAACTGTAGTACGTCACTCAGTTTTTCTCAAAACATAGAAATCTAAATGCATTAACCATTTCAGTTGTGCATATAAAAGGTTTCATTGGATGGATCTCATATCTTTCACAGTTTATCCTTCATTCCTGGCCTTGCCTCCATTACATGTCTTAACTCCAAGAAAGAAATTCAAGGTTAAGATGTTCTTCACTCAGTAACCACTTTCACAGATCTGCTGAAAATAAACATTTCTATATTATTATCAACTGGCTTTTACATGAAAATGCTTTATTGAATCTCAACCATGTTAACTACTTAAATAATTTTCATCCCTCATAGGTTTAACAAATACTGTGATAATCATGTTTCCTCAGTCTAGAGGTTATCCTCACATTGTAGAAATTAACAATAGTCTGCATTTAAAGCTCTGCCATGAAGATTTGGGAGCAAGAGTGAAGGAGAACAATATTTTATTATTCGTAGAGATGTACAATTTGGGTGATAAGTCTTTATATTAATGTCTTTGGCAAGGACCTCATCCTGGGCCTGGGTGTTGCAACATTTGAACCAACACAAATCCTGCCATAGAGGAAGGAGACAGGACCAGGACCAAAATAGTGGTGTCCGGTAGTAAAGAAGAGATCTTCAAGACATTGATACCTGAATGCGGCAAAGCCAAGATGTAAGTCACTTCCTATTAAGACAAGTGGCAGGCTGTGATTGGCCAAGGTACAAAATGAATGAGTCTTCCTGGCAGAACGTATGCTAATGCTTTCATAAAGGAAATGTCTTTAGAGGTGGTGTAGTATGTTTGATTTTCAGGTCACAGTTGAGGAGGGAGGACTTAAGAATGAATGAGGAAGCAATTAGGAATATGAGATCCACTCACGGTTAGAATACACTGCTGTTAGAGTGTAATTGTTTGCTGTGTAATCAGGCTAATGTTTCCAATCTACCAAACAAATAGTTCATCTTGGTAGTGTAATATATTAAACCAAGAACTCCATTGTCTAATGGACTTCTCTAAATAAAATTGTTACATTTTTGCCAACCTTCTACGGTATAAGCCCATCCAGTCTAGGTACAGATGCTACAACAAATGCACTTATTGACTGAGCATGTATGATGCATATAAATGTCAGATTTGCCCCATTATATTATATAAATAGCTTGGTTCTTAACAATTATAGAATACTTAGTACTCGATATTGGCAGTTTGTATGTCGTTAACTGTGAAAGAATTCTGCCCATTTCCTGGCAAAAGCCATGATAACTTCAGCTAAAATAAAGACTAAGAAATTTTCACCAATGGCTGAACTCCCTGAGACATGAAGGACTAAAGGACAGTGGTTTAGGCCTATCTGAGTGCATGCTTGACTCGGAGAATGAACATTTTAATCCGCACTATGCACTTGTTTAAGCTTCCATTCAGTCCACCCCAGATTAAGCCCATTGTACCCTGAAGCGGTATTTGAGGCAAGATTGATGCATTCTTGCCTCATCCCTTTTTTAGCGACACAGTATCCTTATGGGAGAAATACAAAGTAAAGTATTCGAGTCTAATAAAGTCATTCCTGTGTTATTGGCAACTTTCCTTGTTCCCTCCCATTTCGTTTCATATGAGAAACCATAAGGCAAAAAAGTGTGTGTCAGCAGTATATTGTTGATAATAAAAAAGCCACAGTCAAGCAAGCAGGACTCGAAATAGCTTTGAGAGGAGAGAATATTTATTCACTTTAATGATGAGGCCCTCTATTGACTTTTTGAGAAATCTAATATTCAGCCTGCAGGGCTGCGAGAATCTTCCCCCTCACAATGCAATTTCAGAATGATCTCTGAGATGATAAACATTTATAACCTTCCACATGCTTGCTGCTCTCCACAAACAAAGACAAAGTTCCTTCACATTGTCTCCTCTGTAGGACCTTGCTCTAATGATGGGTCCTGAGTATCCCTCTGTCTGGATTTAGACCCTTTGTAAAGTATAGATTTCTAAGTGATTCTTGACTTGGACATGCAGTTTGAAGAGACGTCTATAGATGGTAGAAAGCTGGAAGAAAAACTATAACCAAAAGAGATTGATGTAGGTGTTTTAGACAATAACTTCAATAACTCAAAGTCAATATTTTCGTTCAGTGTCTAAAAGTAAGTCTCTAAGTTTCTGTTACATGAATCTAATGTAGGGAAAGCTTTACATAACAGCCCAGCATTTTCTTACTGACATGAACAGGTGATTTCTGTGAACGGAAACAGTTCATATTTGAGAGTGTCAGCTATTCCTTGGAATAGTCCCCATGTGAAGGTTTGAAGGGTTATCTATAGCATTATGTCGAAAGAGTGATGTAAGAAAATAGGTCAGCAGAGCATACAGAAATGAAGCTGAGAGCACATTAAAGGTGACATTTGGGTTGACAGTGCAAATATGTCTTGAAGAAATTCTTCTCCATAAAGTCCTGCAAGCTTTTTTAGTGCAACATTTTAGGCTACAATGTAGAAGGGAATCCTCCGGATAATCTAGACCTTAAGAGAAGGGTTAAACAGAAAATGTTCAATGAGATTGTTTTTTCTCAGTGTTATCTAGGTAGTTACAGCCAAGCTACCTCTGACACCACTTAAGAAGCTGGACAGAAGGCTTAATTCATCAGATTAAGTACTAACATAATTAGGAATTCACAGTGAATGAACCAATCAGCTTTTAACAATGAAATCAACTGATCTCATAAGAAAGCACTTCTCTCTAAGCCTTCTAGAGGGTCTTCTGGAAGGGTTAGATAGTGTCAGATAGTTATTAAAAATAGAATAAAGTGGCAACTCTAAGCCAAGGAAGGATTCACTGCAAAACATACCTTACCTTCTGTAGTGTAACATTTACAAACCGTTACTGCATGATACAATGAAATAGTTAACATTCTACCATGACAGAGGACAATTTCTTGTTCAAAGACACCTTTATTAGTCCATAAGCTTCATAAGCAGACTTTCATAAAATTTAAGTGACACACTTCTAACCCAGATAAGTGTTATGGCTGTGTACAACGTGATTTTTTCGA
>BRDA01017028.1:0-11519 GCA_036984385.1 Crenuchus spilurus | reverse complement strand
CAGTCTGATGTTAGTGTAATGTCAGTGTGTAATGTCAGTCTGATGTTAGTGTAATGTCAGTAGTGTAATGTCAGTCTGATGTTAGTGTAATGTCAATAGTGTAATGTCAGTCTGATGTTAGTGTAATGTCAGTCTGATGTTAGTGTAATAGTCTCATGTTAGTGTAATGTCAGTCTGATGTTAATGTAAGTCTGATGTTATTGTAATGTCAGCTTGATGTTAGTGTAATGTCAGTAGTGCAATATCAGTCTGATGTTAGTGTAATGTTAATCTGATGTTAGTGTAATGTTAATCTGATGTTAGTGTAATGTTAATCTGATGTCACTGTAATGTAAGTCTGACAGTGTCATGTTTTAGATGTTATCTATTAATTTGAGATTGTGTGATGGAATGTTGTGTATGCTGACTCTTTCCACAGACATACACACACACAGACACACACTCACACACACGCACACGCATACACACGGGTCAAACTTTGTCCAGTGCATTCACAGTACATGTTGAGCAGACCTAAGGCAAGTTTTCACATACAAACGCACATTGTGTGTAGGATCTCGGTTCCACGCCGGACTAGTTTTCACTTGTTAATGCACAAATTCTAAGCAAAAAAATCACACTCACAGATTTGTACCTCAGATGAGTGCAGAAGTACAAAAGTCCACGCAGCCCGCGGGTAACCTCTTGCCTTGACCTTTTTCCTCTCTGAAGGCTCGTATGACGCACGCACTTCATGTCGATGTGCTGAACCTGCTGGTTTACTTGTTGTGTTTTCTCCACCCAGGCACTCACGCCGTCCACCTTATAACAAACTCCTTTCCTCTTAATCCCAGTCAAATGCGTCACAGTTGCCTAGATACTGATATTACAGCCTTGCTAGCACTGTCTTTCCAATTCAAGCTAACCAGGTAGAGGGCATTTTCTAGCGCTATGACGCAGAACCAAGTTTTTTCTTCAAGTCTGTGCTTCCAAAGCATACATTCTAATGCAAATAATTACCTAGAATTTCAATATAAATGAAAAAGGAAGGACCCACAGTGCAAGTCTTGGTATTTCACTTCCTTCATCATGGTTGGACTTGATAGCTGTAAATTGGTTTGACTACAGACAGAGGCTAATTTATGGAATTTGTTTCGATTTAGCCGTTGAAGCCTTTGGACTGTGACGAAGAAACATCACAAATCTTTATGGTACATTACATTCTATGTGTTTGACAATAACCTGGATCACTTAGCATTTAGCTAACATTAGTTTACAACAGAATCTTGTCTGTCTATTTCTTATTCAGTTCAATTTATTACTTTTCGTCTGTAGTGTTTTTACAGAGATTCCTACCACAGTCCAGAAACATGGAAGTCTGGTGAATTGGTTACTCTACGTTGCCCTGATGTGAGTTTGTGTCCAATAGTAGATTGGCCCCCTGTTTTGGATTTGGCTACAATAGTGTAATGTTCTGCCCAGTGTCCATTAAAGAGGTTTGGGGACCACAATCTTGAACTGGTGCTGGATTAATGGATTAATAATATCATCTGCATTGCTGCATTCCCAGAGTTAGAACAACAACCCAGTGAGCAAGGACCCAAATGAGCCAGTAAGCCCAAAGCACATTGTTTTGTTCCAACAATCTAAAACCCTTTATTTATGGTGGCCATTGTCACTAAAACTGATTCTAGATCAGTTCTGTGTCCTAAATCACACCAACTAGACTGTAAGACCCAAACTAAGATCTGGATTTGGTTTAGTTAAAGCTGTAGTTTAATCCTATGACCGCTCAGTAATGTTGCAGGTCCAGACGGCTCTAACCAATATATTGGTGCCCCATTTAAGACCAGCCTCATCTATCAGATGTGTTTATTCCCATCATCCTGAAACATGGTGGATCGATCTCTCCTCACTCTGTAAAGTGGTATTAATGAGAGAACTTGGAGATATGATGAGGTGTCCAGACACACTCTCCTAACCACACACTCTCCTAACTCCTTTACTCTTAAAAGTGATCGTTCTGTAAGGGTTCTATATTAGGGCTGCGAATCTTTGGGAATTCTTGGGGTCACAAATCGATTTTTTTCCGATTCTTTCAAATACGAAATGCTTTACTTTACCATTTTAATCTCTGCAAATCACATGAGTCACGTCCAGCCCTTTCTTACCCGGGATGAGTTGACGGTAAAATCCAAAGTGTTTCTAAATGGTTAGTTTCAAAGACCGTGGCTTGGCTTGCATGCCTGTACATAGCCAATGCTGCTTCCTTGTTTTGCCTAGCACTACGGTGGCTGAGAAGGCACATCCGCACCTGCAAAAAAAATCAATTTTTTAAAAACAAGAATCAATTCTGAATCGTTCAATGTTAGAAACGCGATTCGAGACAGGTTTTGTCAATTTCAAGAACCCTTTCACCATGGAAAGAACCCTTTGGGCTCTTTCTGTGCTCATGGTTCTTTCTCTCTGTGTCTTCCTCTTTGTTTTGGAGTCTCTCTCTTTCTCATTCTGTTTCATTCTCACTAGGTCTCTTGATATATCTCTCTCTCTGTCTCTCTGTCTGTTTGTGTGTGTCTCTCTGTCTCTCTCTCTCTCTCTCTCTTAGTTGTTGAGAAATATCATTAGGAGGGTGACGCAGGCCGTCCATCTGCTTTTCTTTAATTATGGTTTGTCACATAAGGAAACTGGACTGGGGGAAGAGAAAGGGAGGGGTCGGGCTGCTGTGCCACTTACACAATACAGAGGCGAAAGACAAAAAAGACAAATATGATAAATGTACAACCGTGACCTTATAACAGTGTACCGAATCCTGAAATCTCACATTTTTACGAGTTTAATTCAGTTATATAATTATTTTAGGCTCAATACGGATAAATCTGACTCTGGGAAAAGATTCTGGGTGTTGATTCTGACTCCCGGTGACCATATGAACCATGCGTCTCCAGAACATCCTGTCTTCTGTTTGGGTTGCTTGCTCCTTGATTTTCCTCATAATGTGTCCAAAATAAGATATCTTGAGTTTGGTTAGTTGAGCACTGAGTGAGAGGTGAGGTTTGATTTGGATAAGAATTCATTCATTTGTAGTTTGGCATTCCAAGACACGTTCAGAAGTCTTAACCAACACCAAAGTTCAAAGGCATCATTATTCTTCCTGTTCCCACCTCTCTCTCTCTCTCTTTCTCTCTCTCTCTCGCTCTCTCTCTCATTCCTACAGTTAGTTTCTCTGCTATTTTGGTAACACTCTGCTTTCTGCCGGCACTGAGAACACCAGCCTTCAGAAGAGTTCCTACAATGTTCTAAACATTAAGCCAAGCCTGAGGACTTAGTTTGAGAACCTTTGTTACTCCATTAGATACAAATCATACATCAAGCCACGGTCAACATGCTGATTGACCATTAGTAGGAGTGTCACATCTGTCATTTCTGATATGTCAAGTCTTGCTTCAGTCATCCTTCAAGGCCCTAGAGAAAGATGCAATGGGAGATATTTGTGGCTTTAGAGAAAGGTTCAGCAGGAGATATTTTAGGCTCACAGAAAGAGACACAGTGGGAGATATTGAAAGCTCTTGAGAAGGATGCAGCAGAAGATATGCAACCCTCTAGTGAAGGATGCAGTTGGAGATATTTGAGACTCTAGAGAATAATGTGTTAGGAGATTTTTGAGGCTGTGGTGAAGGATACAGTGGGAGATATTTGAGGCTGTAGTAGAAGATGTTCAAGTCTCTAGAGAAGGATGCAATGAGAGATATTTGAAGCTCTAGAGAAAGGTGCCGTTGGAGATATTTGAGGCTCACAGAAAAAGACACAGTTAGAGATAACGAAGGCTTTTGAGAAGAATGCAGTACTATATATTCAAGGCTCTAGTGAAGTATGCAGTGGTATTTGAGGTATTTGAGAATCTAGAGATTAATGTGGTAGGAGATAGTTGAAGCTCTAGAGAACAATGCAGTAGAAGACTCTAGTGAAGGAAGCAGGGGGAGATATTTGAGGCAATAGAGAAGGATGCAGTAGAATATCATGACTCTAGTAAAGAATGTAATGGAGATGTCTGAGACTATAGAATGTGGTGGGATATATTTAAGACTAGAGAATAACGTGGTGGGAGATATTTAAGACTTTAGAGAATAATGTGGTGGGAGATATATAAGACTCTAGAGAATAATGTATGAGATATTTGAGGCTCTAGAGAATAATGAGGTGGGAGATACTTGAGACTCTAGAGAATAATGTAGTGCTAGATATTTAAGACGCTAAAGAATAATGTGGTGGGAGATATTTTAGACTCTAGAGAATAATGTGTTGGGAGATATTTGAGACTCTAGACAACAGTGTGGTAGGAGATATTTGAGGCTGTAGAGAATAATGTGGTAGGAGATATTAGAGGCTCTAGAGAATAATGTATGAGATATTTGAGGCTCTACAGAATAATGAGGTGGGAGATACTTGAGGCTCTTGAGAATAATGTGGTGGGAGATATTTAAGACTCTAGAGAATAATGTCATGGGAGATATTTGAGACTCTAGAGAATAATGTGGTGGGAGATATTTGAGACTCTAGAGAATAATGTAGTGCTAGATATTTAATACACTAAAGAATAATGTGGTAGATATTTTAGACTCTAGAAAATAATGTGTTGGGAGATATTTGAGACTCTAGACAACAGTGTGGTAGGAGATATTTGAGGCTGTAGAGAATAATGTGGTAAGAGATATTAGAGGCTCTAGAGAATAATGTATGAGATATTTGAGGCTCTAGAGAATAATGTGGTAGGAGATAATTGAGGCTCTATAGATTAATGTTGTATGAGATATTTGAGACGCTAGAGAATAATGTGGTAGGAGATAATTGAGGCTCTATAGATTAATGTTGTATGAGATATTTGAGACTCTAGAGAATAATGTGGTATGAGTTATTTGAGACTCTAGAGAATAATGTGGTGGGAGATATTTGAAGCTGTAGAGAATAATATAGGAGATATTTGAGACTAGAGAATAATGTGGTAGGAGATATTTGAGACTCTAGAGAACATTGTGGTGGGAGTT
Source organism: Crenuchus spilurus (assembly GCA_036984385.1). Lineage (NCBI taxonomy): Eukaryota > Metazoa > Chordata > Actinopteri > Characiformes > Crenuchidae > Crenuchus > Crenuchus spilurus. The sequence continues at coordinate 6,498 of BRDA01017028.1, read as the reverse complement.
ATTTGTGGCTCTAGAGATGGATGTTGTAGAAGATTTTTGAGGCTCTAGAGAAGTATGTAGTAGAAGATTTTCAAGGCTGTAGTGAAGAATGCGGGTGATGATATTTGAGGCTCTATAGAAGGATGCAGTAGAAGATGTTCAAGCTCAGAAGAAAGATGTAGTAGATGTTTGAAGCTCTGTTAAATGATGCAGTGGGATATATTCAAAGCTGTAGAGAAAATGTGGTGGGAGATATTCAACGCTCTAGTGAAACACATGCTGGGAGACATTTGTGTTGAATACCATCAACATGTAATGTAAGCTTACTGATTAAAAACACAGTTTATTTTACAATTCGTTTTAACTCTGTTACCTAGTGGGAAAAAGCAACAAGTTCTATGTAAAATCAAATATTAAGCACCCTGATGTAGCAGGAATGGAATAACCTTTGTTTCATTACCACATTTTGTGATGATTCAACTGTAAGATTGACTTATTAGATCAAATCATCACATAGTCAACTATATAGGTCAGCACTAGACATTAATATGGGTGAGCAAAGTTTTATAAATATTCCATGATTATTGAAGATATTTTCACAGATTGTTCTTTTACTTCAGTGAATCCTACAGAACAAAAGTCTCAAACTTAGGTTTCTCAGCTTGAAAATAAATGTTAATATTTTTCTTCTGGACATACACCATTTGCAATCATTTTCCCTCCAGCAGTAAACCTACAATCCTGTTGCCTCTCAATTTGTATCCCCATCTTAGCTGTCTGCATCCTCCCTCACGTTTTCACATCTATCATCTCTGATGGTCATTTTCCTTTTGCCCAATGGAGTGTGAAGCTGAAGTTATTGGTTTACTCAAAGAAAGAAAGTGAGAGAGGTAAATCGAGGTTGAGTTAAAGTGAGCGCTTGAATTTTTTCTGACTTGTGTTAAACTGTTTCTTTCTGGTTTGTGTATTGTAACATCACAGCCATATTCATAGATATATAGTCACATGTTAAACATGCTATAATTTATAATAATATAATAATAATATAATATGTTTTATTATATTAACACTTACAGCTGAAACTGAATATTTGATTATTCAGGTATTAATTTGTTGGGAATGTATTCAGTTTTTAATTTTGGGATGCATATATAATTTTTTGCTTTATTAACTAAATATAGTGTAGGAGCCATGGCGAGTTTTTGTATAGGTTGTTTGTGTATTTTTTAGGACTCCCTTAGAGCACTAGAGGGAAAGAAGCACTAGACAATAAATCACAGGGTGGATTGCACAAAAATGAGTAGCTTGTGGTGGTAGGAACACATGGTTTTTACAGCAAACATAAAATGGTAACACAGAATACTGTAATGTCATAGGATTGCCCCTTAAAAAATATTGTGAATCATTAAAATTTTTTTTATCAAAATCATATTTTAAAAGATGCATATTTTATATTCATTACTTAAAAGTGAAATTTCAATACACTTTTTATAGTTCATGAAAAGCAGGAATCCACAATCTCAAATTACAAGTACTACAATATCATAATATTTACAATAATATTAGAATATACTGTAGTCATCAGCATGACTAGTATGCATAGGAAAATAGTGGAAAAAACAACCGGGATTTCGACGCTGAAGCTTTTTTTTTAACCAGCATTAATTAATTAATTCATTTAAACATTTATTCATTAATTCAGTCTAATTTCAGCGTAATAAAACATACCTGAATCAGCACAACAGACTGCTTCTAAATCAAAGCACACATGCCTATGCAGACACACAAACATACTCTCTGAGCGCCAACCAGGGGCGAGTGTATCCTGGGTTGGCATGGTGCTAAACGGGCTGTGACTATTTAATTGGGTTGAGCCCTCTGCACACAGTGGGGCACACACAGAGATAATTATCTAGCACACCAGTCACTTAGTGCTTGTGCTGTTCTGGGTGTGGATATTCCTCTGGTAATAGCATGTGCTTGTTCTTGACATGCAGAACAATTTCCAATCAAATCTGTTTAACTCTAAAGTTAAACTTGAAATATGCAAACATTATGCTTCAGTTTAATACCTGATGCATCCTCTATCGCTGATATTTTTTTAATTATTTTTTATTTCCTCATAAACTCTATTTGCTGCATGCCTGATGTCAGTCATTTCTGGCTCCGGTCATTGGTTGGCACCATTTTTAAGTCTTTAAAAGTGGCAGCTGTAGACGCTGTATGTAAAGAGTTTTCAAAGACTCAAGGCATATGGGAGTACTTCAAATCGATACAGAACATATAGCTTTGATAGTGTAACTTGTCAGCACTAGTGTGATGTACAAACACCTTAAGAGAAAACATACAGTCACTGTTCTGGAAGATTGACCACTAAAAAATGGAAAAACCACCACACGCATTGTTTAGTCATGTTTTACCGTTAATAGGGAAAGCTTTTTGAATAGTATTATCAATGTAGCTGCTAAATAAACACATTATTCTCATTATAACTCATTTAAAATCTGGACTCATTCAATGTCTTTAGTGCATGTTGGACTTGATGATAAATGCCCCTTGTTTATTTTATTGCTGCTATCATTTTAAACACATTTCTTCATGCACTGAATGACAACAGATGTTTATATAATGTTGATAAATATAATTAAAAGCTTGGAATATAACTGTCTTCAATATTGCATGTTAAATAATAATAAAGTATGTACATATTCTCCTCTTTCTCTCTTGCTCTAAGTCTACAGCAAAGCCATGTGAATGAATTCTTTCAATCAATAATTAATTTTTACATTTTTATAAATTAATAAATAATTAATTTTTATTTTTATTATGCTGGTGATGATGCTGGAGATGCCAGTTTAAAAGTAGTTTAGCACTTTCATATATAAACCCTGTTTACATTTTGTAACACTGTCAAACTAAAATGAGCTTAATTGAGATGATCATTTAGACTCTTTGAACCATTAGATTAATCAATCAACTGATGGAGGAATCAACAGAAAAATAGTTGTAAGTGGCAGCCGTACATGTTACATTTTATCAGTGTGAGGTTGCGCCCCACTGTAGTGTATAAGGGTCGTTGGTTCCTGCAGTGTAAGTGCAGTATGGAGGCATTTGGGACAGCGTTTGGGAATTACACTTTAGGTCTCGGAGATGGTGAGGAATCATCTTCTCAGCAGGAAAACACCCACAACTCAGCAGGCAGCATCCACCGCATAGTCCACCAATGACATGCTTACAAATGTGTTGGTATGGCAACAGAGTCAGAGGCCGTGTCCCAGGCACAGGTGGCCAGAATGAAATACCTCCCACCACCTACCAATCCCAACCCACCAAAGATCAAACAAAGTTGACACGTGTACAGTGTTTATGTTTTTACTATTTAAATGTCATTAAGATCATATTAATTGTGCCTTATCATTAGCACTAATATTAATAGATGTTCCACAGTACATTTAGATGGCATGTGGTACTTTAACCCTCTGGAGTCTGAGGGTTTTCCAGACACTCTGATGTAGTCTGACATGCCCTGACTTTACTAATTACACCCATCTAAAGTTATTTTTCCAAAGTGTTACACAGGCTTTTCAAAACAGTAAGAGTTTCATAAATCTATATTTTGAGTAAATCTGCTCTAAACTTAGACTTTCCAAAAACCTGTTTTCAGATGTGCTGATATATTGTGAAAAAAAAACACTCTAAACATTTCTAGCCAAGACTTTTGAGCTCTGAACTGAATAAACAGAGGTGTTGGCTACACACTGCTCATTACAGTTTTTAGAAATTGTATGTGGTTTTATTCCTAAAGCTTAACTAATGTGAGTTGACATATGTTTCACTCATTCAGTGGTTCCTAGATTATTATATAGATCTAGATTATAGAGATATTATAGAGTATTAGATGAGTGTGAGATGAAAAGTCTTTTGTTCAGGATTATATGAATGACAAACTGCGTAATTATGGGGGGAAAATACATGCAGCTGTCTGAGTTGCTCTCACAGACGTGTCTCTGCTTATTTAAGCTCCTCTCACATTAATCTAAAAATACATTTAGATTCAAGGTATACAGATTTGAAAGTAGACCCTTTAAGGTTTCCGGGGTATGTTTAGTTTTGTTTCTAGGATAAAATTATATAAGTTTTATCCAGAGGGTTAACACTTAGAAGAACAGAAACAAATATAAAAGCATCATTTTTAAAAGTTTTTAAAACAAGATTGCATTAACCCTTGCTAGTATTGGGTTAATTTTTGAATGTTCACTGTATCAATGTTTAGGATCTGTTTTTCATCATCTATGTTAGCTGACAATTATTTTTCACTTTGACATTAACATACAGGACACAAAAACACATCAAATCAAATTTGAAAATATTTTTGAAAACAGAAACATGCTCAATGAAGTTTTGGTCTCTTCTTTTTAAAAACTCAGTCATATCTAAGGCAGAGTTCTGCATAGAGATTGCTAGGGGTTGTTTTGTTTTATGTCCACAAAATGAATAGTATGAGGAGAATTTTTAAAGTTTAGAGCCACTAGCCATCCTCTCGTCATCCTTCTTTGCCATTTCATACAAGCAAGCAAGCAGCCTAGGACACTGACATTCTGCTCATTTTTTGACTTTGTGCTCCTAGCATTTCCAGCAACGTTCCAAGCTGTCTGTAGCTGTTTTGACACACTCTGATAGAACATAACACTCCTGAGAGAGTTAGACGGCATTGTAAATAAAGCGTTAAAACAGAAATTGAAATCATTTTACAGGAACTGTTGAAATGTAAACAGAACTACCGTGTACAGTTGAGGAAACCTTTTTATAATTTTTATAATGATTGCATTCTCCATACTGTGCCAGGTTTGATATGTAAGACACACATACCTGTCACAGTAACGACATAAGCCTGTTCAATTCTATGGAATGAAAGAGGATTTGGACCAACAGCATATTAAACTTTGTAGTATATTAGTTGTAATGTTTTGGCTCATCTGTGTTTATACCCAGCAGGCACAGAACCTCATCACAAGATTGTATGAATGCTGCAAGAATGCTCTCATCATGCCTGCTGGGTATAAATGTATTGCTTTTTGTGACATCACTAAAACACCTAATTCAATACAGGCTGTTTTGGCTCCTTAGTATGAACTGAACTGTATAGTTTAAATCTTTAGCAAGATTTGCATCAAGCTTATATATTTAAAATACAATATCCACAATAACACACACACATATATATATATATATATATATGATCCTGCCAGGGAAAACCAGGCCAAAGTCACTGGGCAACTTATTGAGGTATCGTGTCAATATCGTGTCAGTCACATTAGCGACAAAACTTAGCCACTCAGTGTTATTGCTGTAAATGAAAGATAACTACATACTTTTGTAACAATTTTACTACATACTTTGATCAAAAACAAAACTTAAATTCACCAAAAAAAGATGTTTTAAAAAAATAAATTTTGAAAAAAAAAGACTTTGACCTGGTTTTCCCTGCCGGGGTCACATATATATATTATAAGTATTTTTAGTAAGTGATTTAAATTATATCTGCCCTTTAACTATTAATGGTAGGGCAGTCAGAAAATGGCACAACATAGTGATCAATATCATACTGTTTGCCTTCAGTAAGATATAACAGAAGATAATATGCAAAATTACATTTACAAACCATCTTTAGCAATCACCAGTCCAGATGATGTGTTTTAATGAACTGAGGGAATAAAATTTGGTCGAAATGATCTTTAAACATCTCTCATTATTACTACATCAATGCATTTATTGAATATATTTTGTGGCATATTCAAATCACAGCATGCAGCAATATAATCAGAACAGCAGTGTGTTATTGTGAGTTTTATTTGGGTTCAGGACCATGGACAGGTCGCATGTGGCTGGTGTTGAGAATTGGTTGTGCCCTTTTTTTTAAAAGTGGAAAATCACACACAGCCTGACTCCCTGATGAGATGCGGTGTATGAAGAGAAAATAGCAGCAATTTCTCCTCACTTGATTACTCCGTCTGCCTCTATACTTAACTGCATTTGAGCTGATGACACACAGGCAATGGAAGTGCTCCCTATATACAGTCTAGTACTGTCACAGAGTGCTGTACAGCTATACTGTTAGCAGACTGGATCATCATTTTGGCTTCGACAAGCTATATTTCGCATGTTGTTAATATTTGTATCAGAATTGTATTCATATACAGTAATGATGCCATAAACACATAACACTATTAGTGTTAAATCAACACTGAGAGTGTTACATTTTGACACTCTCAGTGTTAATTTAACTCTAATAGTGTTGATTTAACACTGGTAGATTTACTGTGTATCTGTACACTTTTATACTTCCTGCAACACTCAAAAAAAGTTTGGACAGAGGCATGTTTACTATTGTGTAAAGTCACCTTTTTTTAACTACACTTTTTTAAATCATGTGTGAAGGTAAGATACTAATTGTTGCAGTTTTGTAAGTGGAATTTGAGCCCATTGTTGCTGTTTTCAAGACTTGAGCTGCTCAACTGT
>BRDA01017026.1:8307-18553 GCA_036984385.1 Crenuchus spilurus | reverse complement strand
TTTCTCTTTTCATCCCTCTCTCTTCCTCTCTCCATGTCTTTTTCAGTTCATAATGTTCTCTTTTTCTCTCCTCTTCTTCTTACATCTTTTCTCTTCTCATATATTCTAATATCTTCTCTCTCTCTCTCTCTCTCTCTCTCTCTCTCTCTCTCTCTCTCTCTCTCTCTCTCTCTCTCTCTCTCTCTCTCTCCCTGTAGGGTCTGGTTGTATGTTGTGTTTGCTAAAACTTATTTGAGTTACTGATTTATCAGATAGTGCTGTATTCCACCTGCTGTGCATTAATGATAAATGTTAGGGCAGGGAGAGAGAGAGAGAGAGAGAGAGAGAGAGAGAGAGAGATAAGAGAAATTGACAGTGACTCAGCCAGACTGGGCTTGTCACTGAATGTAACAGAGATGTACTGTAAGCTAACAGAAGCAGCCCTCAGGTAAAAGGATGGAAGAATATTGGGGGAATAGAAATTGGCTTCTGGTTGCTTTCACACTTTTAAAACCTATTTAAGATGATGTTCACGAAATAATGTGCAATAACACTGGGCATCCTAATTTAAAAACTGTTTTTTAGAAACATTTTCTCTGAGCTAATGGACTGTAGATGTCCATTCTCTCCATAATGTGTCTCCAAAAATTAGAGTATGGGGGGGGAGTTCATTTTTGTATAATTTATTTTTGAAAAGGTAAATTTTATATTCATTACATGTAAAGGAACATAATTCCAGCCTTGGCTTTATGATTTGTTTAAGCTTTAAGGCAACATTAAAATAAACGTTGTGTGAAATATGAGTGATTAATATAAAATATGACATATTAGTTTTTTTTTATTAAATTATGGACTTTTCACAATATTCAAAACAATGACCCAAAATGGGAGCTAAATAGCAACATAATTAGGACAGATGATGACATGGCAGGGGTGTACAAAGAGATACTGTAACTGTGGTGGAGACATTATTAAGACATGTGAGACGTAAAAAAACAAGCACATGGAGAAAAGACAGCACATGGAAAGCGAAAACAAACATGTGGACAGAGATTGGGACAGCTGTGGCAGGAGGTTTCACAGCACTACTAATAAGTCCTGACCACTGCTTAAAAGAGTTGACTTACTTAACAGTAAACTTTAATATAACAAGCAGAGATGTGAGCACAGTTTATGAATCAGTTTCAGTGCATGAAATCAAGTGACAGGTGACCAGCACTGATCAAGCCCTAATTAATGAAGATGTTTCACTAGTCAGCCAATGACACTTCTCAGAGGCTCATGAGGAAATTGGCTTACTCAAGATGAACTGCCTTTCACCTCAGGTCATGATTCGTTATTCAAGTAAACATTAAACTATATATATATATATATATATATATATATATATGCTTGCATGTTCTAGTCAGTGAGCATTAAGCATTAATCAGCATGGGTGTTAAACTCTTAACAGCACTGCCTATTGATCAAACTTTATAGTGTTAAAATTACAATAACAGAATAATTAAAATAAATCAATAAATAAAACTGAACTAAAGGACATAACTGTGCAAGTGTGTGGTGTGATTATGCTCTAAAAATATTTTGCAATAAAATGCTGAATTATTGCAGTATTTTGAATAATATTTGGGGATAAAAATGGTGTAAAATATATATATTTTTAATTAAACACTGAACCATAACAATTTTTTTACGTTTTTGTTATTTGTTATTTTTTATTGGTATTGTAGATTACACTGATAATATTTTACATTATGTGACCACAAAATAATTTTTTTTGAGACTGCTTCTATAAGGTATATATCTTCATTTAATTTTATTCAAATGTTCTACAGCGTCATTACATGTACAGTTTAAAAGTTTTATTTTCAGTCAAACAAGATAAAATTAAACATGGAGACTGAACAATGCTTCACTGTAATGTATAATAATTTATGTGTAAAATAAAAATGACAGGCTGGATATCATATAAAACATTCTTAATAGATTCTATGAGACTTAGATCAGCCTTAATGATATTATCTAGTACTTTATGATGATCTAGTACTTTAGTCCATTTTGGAATAAAATAAATAAATAATTACATCAAATGCAATTCTGAAGTTTAAACTAAAGTTAACTTTCCAAATTCTGCTGCTCAAGCTGGACAAATATGGTTCCAGCTAACAGAACATAGAACACAGAGCAATGTTTTCAAAAGGTTCCAGCAGAGCCTATAATGCTACAAATGTACAAATCTCCAAAACTTATTATGCATTAATCATTTTGGTTGCCAAATATTCAGAGCATCTCTACTACTGTAGGTGAGACCCTGTTTTTAATGTCACTGAAGCATTTAAAAAATGTTCGAACATCTAGAAAATGACGGATTGAACATTCTAAGAATATTCAGAAAATTTTCTATTAACCAAACATTGTTAGCTTGGTTGTTGAGAGTGAGTGGACACAGTTTAAAATCTGATCTACTCTAACACACCACAACCACATCAGTGTCACTGAGAATGACCAACCTGCTTTGTGGGGGGTCCTGACCACTGAAGATCAGAAAGTATACAGAGAAACAGATGGACTACAGTCTGTACAAAGTGCACCTGTATGGAGAGACAAGGTGGTGTTAATGTTATGGCTAAAATGAGAGAAATGGAAAATGCTTCTATATGTAGTTCCAGTTAAGGGTTCTGTTATTGTTACAATGTCCAGCCTGAAATAAATAAATAAATAAATAAATAGTTTGCTGATATATAGCTCTGGTTTTGTGGGGTTTACAGTAAGTCTCTGAGCTCAGAGATTATATGAATCCACGCTTTGATGCTTGTGTTACTTTTTAATCCGTTTTTTGAGGTTCTGAACAGCAGAAATGCAACAAATAAACAAAATGGAAAATACACGTGTTTGTCACAGATGTAGAATGAGGTCAGATGCGTGCGGGTGAAAAAGAGTTTTAATAGTAAAAGGACAATGCAAGAGAGTCCAGGTGCAAGACTCCAGACAAAGCGAATGGACCCAAACGGGTCAAATCCAACAATGTAAATATGGACAGGACACCAGAACCAAGCGGTAAGATCCAAAAACAGATAGAAAGTATTTAATATTGCATCAAACACCAACAAAGGGGCCTTTACAGAGCTTCAAATGAGTCTCTAACCAGCTACAGGTGAGAGTGATCATCAGTGGGTGGAGCTATTGCAGAGCTGGAACTGGAGTCACCATTGAATGACTAGACAGTGTATGTGCTCATTCTCATTGGAGTCATTGGAGGAGGGGAGAGTCTGTAAACTCATCCAATGAAAGGTGGAGCCCAGGTGATCTCACCAGAAGATGGAGCTGGGAGCTGTAGCTGAACTCAGGTCATGTGATCGCTCTCTACAGGGTGGAGCTGTAGCTGGACAGAGGTCATGTGATTGCTCTCTAGAGGGTGGAGCTATTGCTGGATTGAGCCAATGGATGATGGTAGAGGTGCAATCGACACACCATAGTGGACCAGTTAACCTTTATAATGAACATAGTAGTGTCAGGGATCACCACTGAGCCAAGCCATAATTTTCTGATAGGACCATGTATAACCATACAGTTGTGAGTAAAGTCACTCTAAGATGTATTATGCAAAACAGAGACATTAGATCCTAACACAAGTCAAAAAGCAGGGACATATATGTATATTATATATTATATTTCATGCAATATTACATAAAATAATATCATTAAATGAGTTTACCTTTTAGAATTAAATTATGAACACAAATTAGCTTTAACACCCTATTCTAATGTTCTGGAGATACACTAGTATAAGACCATCTACATTTAAAAGGATAAGGCAGGTTAAAAAAAAACAGTGATGATGGATTAGCTACCAGGCTAAGTCTGAGAAATGAATGGAGATGATGAATGGTTCACCCCAAAATCATATGTAACCAATTTGGCACTTATCGGAGATATAGTTGACCAGCCAAGGAGACCAAATGCTGCTTCTTTCATTTGGAATTGGATCTTTAAGGCTAAATAATCACCAAAAATGTCTGTTATATCCCCATACACCTGATCAGCTCGCCCAGATGTTAATAAAGGTCTCACAGACTAGTGGGTGTGGTTGAACATATTGTGACTGAACTATAAACATAAATAAAAGCTCACTACTACAGACATTTAGAACAGATTAATATGTATTTATGAAGCCCTTCCTCACTAAAATGGATTCCAGATCAGCACTTCCTGCTCCAAGATGGCCGACGCAGCATTCAGCTACACAAGTGTACTCAGTCATCCTGTGTCCTAAACCACACCCACTATCTGTCAGACATTTATTAACATCTGTAAGAGATTTGAGTTGGTTTAGGTGACTATTGAGTTCTAGCATTTGTTAGCAACCTTAGCCTTGCAGCTCCAGCTCTAAAGTAGAGAAACCAAATTTGGACTCTTGAGGTAAAAGAGAAATAGTATAACCAGCAGTGGATGGATACAATCAGAGGAATCAGGAAGAAGTGAAGAAGACTGAAGACTTGCATTCAGCTACATTAAATACTTAAGTACTACCAATAAAATAGGACTAATCATGAGCCTATTGGCATCATGTCTAATGCCAGGCGTGGGCTAAAGCCCCCCAGCATTGAGCTGTGGAACTGCTGGGGATGAGTTGGCAGAGTTGGGGATGAGGTGGAGGTGGTAAACACTTTTGTGGATGAATGCACAGCAATGCTCCAACATCTGGTAGAAAGGACAGAAGAGACTTCAGCAAAAGCAGGATAAACACTATTGATTTTGGAAATAATGAATGAGCGGGTGTCCCAATACTTTGATTGAATATTAAACATACTATGTTAATATGCCAACTGTTATAAAAACATAACATACTCTAAGACAAAAAGTCTCTCTTCTGGGTCTGATTTTGAAACATGTAAAGTCCTTTATAATCACACACATAAGCTTTTTAATTCATTACCAGAGGCAACAACTATAAGCCATAAACACAGCAAATCTAATACAAAACAGAGCACAGAGAGCACAAATCAGTCCTACAGAACCTTTAACAATAGGCAGAACCCTCACAATACAGGCACACGTGGCCATCCAAGGCTGTGCAGGTGTTATAATAAAAGATTCTTTTTTCCAGATGTCTGCAGATCACCTTCAGCATTTTCTGAAGTTCTGGAAGAAGGTGACACTGGTGTAACTTAGGGATTGGTATAGAATAATGGGTAATGCTCCAGCAATGGGTACAGTTTCCAGCATGGACAAGCATATTCAGACCAATAGACTGAATCAACACAGGGCTGAATCAAATGTCATTGAATCATTGTAATACAACAGGGATGAGTAAAATTCCATTGAATCATTGTAACACAATAGGACTGAATCAAATGCTATTGAATCATTAATGCACAATAGGGCTGAATCAAATGCCATTCAAACATTGGCACACAATAAGGCTGAATCAAATGTCATTGGATTATTGGCACACAATATGGTGAAATCAAATGCCATTGAATCATTGGCACACATTAGGGCTGAGTCAATTGCCACGAAATCATTGGCATACATTAGGCTGAATCAAATGGTACTGAATCATTGTAACAAAATAGGGCTGAATCAAATGCCATCACTGTATCAGATGAGGGTTTAATCAAATCTGCTTTATATTAATATTTTCTTAAAACGTAGAACACTTCTTAGTAATGTTATTTTTAAAAGTGTGTAGTGTTAATGGTGTATAGTGTTAATAGTGTACAGTGTTAATAGTGTATAGTGTTAATGGTGTATAGTGTTAATGGTGTATAGTGTTAATAGTGTGTAGTGTTAATGGTGTATAGTGTTAATAGTGTATAGTGTGAATGGTGTATACTGTTAATGGTGTATAGTGTTAATAGTGTATAGTGTGAATGGTGTATACTGTTAATGGTGTATAGTGTTAATGGTGTACAGTGTTAATGGTGTGTAGTGTTAATGGTGTATAGTGTTAATGGTGTACAGTGTTAATTATGTATAGTGTTAATGGTGTATAGTGTTAATAGTGTGTAGTGTTAATGGTGTATAGTGTTAATGGTGCATAGTGCTAATCGTGTATAGTGTTAATCGTGTATAGTGTTAATGGTGTACAGTGTTAATGGTGTATTGTGTTAATAGTGTGTAGTGTTAATTTTGTATAGTGTTAATGGTGTATAGTGTTAATAGTGTATAGTGTTAATAGTGTGTAGTGTTAATGGTGTATAATGTTAATAGTGTGTAGTGTTAATGGTGTATAGTGTTAATGGTGTATAGTGTTAATGGTGTATAGTGTTAATAGTGTGCCGTGTTAATGGTGTATAGTATTAATCGTTTATAGTGTTAATGGTGTATAGTGTTGATGGTGTATAGTGTTAATGGTGTATAGTGTTAACAGTGTATAGTCTTAATAGTGTATAGTGTTAATGGTGTACAGTGTTAAGGGTGTACAGTGTTAATAGTGTGTAGTGTTAATAGTGTGTAGTGTTAATGGTGTATAGTGTTAAGTGTGTAGTGTTAATGGTGTATAGTGTTAATAGTGTGTAGTGTTAATGGTGTATAGTGTTAATGGTGTATAGTGTTAAGTGTGTAGTGTTAATGGTGTATAGTGTTAATAGTGTGTAGTGTTAATACTGTGTAGTGTTAATGGTGTATAGTGTTAATGATGTATAGTGTTAAGTGTGTAGTGTTAATGGTGTATAGTGTTAATAGTGTGTAGTGTTAATGGTGTATAGTGTTAGTGGTGTATAGTGCTAATCATGTATAGTGTTAATGGTGTACAGTGTTAATGGTTTATAGTGTTAATAGTGTGTCGTGTTAATTTTGTATAGTGTTAATGGTGTATAGTGTTAATAGTGTATAGTGTTAATAGTGTGTAGTGTTAACGGTGTATAATGTTAATAGTGTGTAGTGTTAATGGTGTATAGTGTTAATGGTGTATAGTGTTAATAGTGTGCCGTGTTAATGGTGTATAGTATTAATCGTTTATAGTGTTGATGGTGTATAGTGTTAATGGTGTATAGTGTTAACAGTGTATAGTCTTAATAGTGTATAGTGTTAATGGTGTACAGTGTTAAGGGTGTACAGTGTTAATAGTGTGTAGTGTTAATTGTGTATAGTGTTAATAGTGTGTAGTGTTAATTGTGTATAGTGTTAATAGTGTGTAGTGTTAATACTGTGTAGTGTTAATGGTGTATAGTGTTAAGTGTGTAGTGTTAATGGTGTATAGTGTTAATAGTGTGTAGTGTTAATGGTGTATAGTGTTAATGGTGTATAGTGCTAATCGTGTATAGTGTTAATGGTGTACAGTGTTAATGGTTTATAGTGTTAATAGTGTGTGGTGTTAATTTTGTATAGTGTTAATGGTGTATAGTGTTAATAGTGTGTAGTGTTAATGGTGTATAATGTTAATTGTGTGTAGTGTTAATGGTGTATAGTGTTAATGGTGTATAGTCTTAATAGTGTACAGTGTTAATGGTGTACAGTGTTAATAGTGTGTAGTGTTAATTATGTATAGTGTTAATAGTGTGTAGTGTTAATTGTGTATAGTGTTAATAGTGTGTAGTGTTAATACTGTGTAGTGTTAATGGTGTATAGTGTTAATGGTGTGTAGTGTTAATGGTGTATAGTGTTAATCGTCTATAGTGTTAATAGTGTTTAGTGTTAAATGTTAGATCATCCTAAGTTTAGTCAGCAGCTCTGGTTGAAGCCTGTTCGGGCTCAGACAGAAGCGAAGGCTGTGAGACTGGAATAGGATCATTAGCCTGTCTGCAGAAATGCTGGAATGATGTAGCAGGGATTCAAAATTGCACTTGCAGTCTCAGCTTCTGATGTGGAGGCCGGCCTACAGTCCTCGATCATTAAGCTTGTGGGTGGATGGATTAAAAATGATAGTAATGTTTTTTCACCACTTATAGTATCTCATACTCAGTGATACATCTGCTCTGGATCGGAAGTCAGAACTTTTCCCAGCTGCCTCTTACAGCACTTTGTGTGGTTTATTTATAACCGTGAGCTTTGACTTTAACCTGACTGACAGGAACATACAAGAACAGGTCTGACAAACTGTCCTGCAGCCATTTTTCCTGCCGTGATGCAGATCTTACAAACACTTCTTAAAGGCTCTACTGCACGAGTGAAAGAAGCAAGTCGTTAACTTATTATTGAGCTGTCTGAGGTCCAGTGTGCAGGTTCTGTGATTCTGATTCTGTATGGCTTGAGCTGCTGCTGTTGGTCCACTGTGTTTAGTCCAAAGTCAACACTTACCAGGAGATTTTACAGCACTTCATGCTTCCATCTGCTCACAAGCTTTATGGAGATGCCCAGCAGCTGCCCACAGTGCCAACACAACTACTGACCATCATATTAATGTGACTGATTGGCTCAACTCATGATGTATCAACTTTATTTGTAATTAAAATAAAAATCCAGGTCATATTTTAAGCTCATGTTTTTGTGTTTGTAAGCCAATTTAAGCCGACGGTGACTGTATATGGTCTTGTACATGGTACAATGCTTAAAACAGGCAGAAACAGACACTTTAAGTGGGTTTATATTGAGTATCTTCACTGTTGTGAGTAACTCTGAAGTCAAACACTCAAAGACAGATACGATGCCGACCTTGTATAAAGCCTGGACTGTTAGCCGAGGCTCTGTGAAAAATTATCCTGGTTTTATTTCTTTCAGAAACAGTAAGTAGAGGGTGGAGAGATAAAGACAGAGAGAAAAAGAGGGAGAGAGAGAGAGTAAACAGAGGTGGCCTCTGGTGCTATGGACCACTCAAGTCTTTTCATCTAAACGTCTCAATTATAAAAAGCTTTGAACTAATGAGCTCCCTGGCCACGTTGGGGGAGTGCTGCTGCTGCTGCTCCTGCTGATGGTGGTGGTTGTTATGGTGGAAAACAAGCTGAACTTGAATGAACAAATACAAACACTTTGGCTGTAAGTTGCTGTGAAGACCTTTTTGTTATTCATCCACTTGCGTCAGAATTCTGCTGCTCCTGAGCTAGTCCAAGTTTTTTATTTCATTTTTAAAATAAAAATAGAGGTGGCCCCATGGCTTAGCTGTTAGCACGCTCGTCTCTCAGCGCTGAGGTCTTGGGTTTGAGTCCCCATCTGGATTAAATTTCCATGTTCTCCCCGTGTCTGTGTGGGTTTCCTCCCACAGTCTAAAAACATGGAGGTCAGGTGAATTGGATACTCTAAATTATGTGTACACCCAGCGATGAATTGGCGCCCTGTCCTGGGCTTAGTTGGGATACTGTAATGACGTGCCCTACACCCAGTGAAGGGTTGGGGACTAACCTCTACCCTGATATGGATTAAGCGGGTTGGATAATGGATGGATAGGTGTTTAACCCTTAGATCCATAAGTGGGGTCAAAAATGACCCCGAGGGTTGTTATTCTTCAAAATCTCTGAAATTAAAAGTTTTTACACTTCCATATTCCAGGTATTCCTCATAAAACATGTTTGTGACTTGAGGCCATTTGAATTTTTTTAAATGTTTTTATACATTTTAAGAAATTGCAGTTTTTGTGTCACTACCCCAGTTTTTCATAAACGGGGTCAAAAATGACCACAAGCATTTCCTACAGAATCTCAAGGGTTTTGCTTTGGGAACCTTTGATTCTTATCAACTGTGACTATCAGGATACATTTTCTGTCCCATGTACACATCTGATGCCTGCATTCTCACCACCAGTAATAAAACATCAATCGATTGATCACAGATGAAACAACTGGTTGTACTGTGAGATACTGTCTTTTCCGTAACTCAACTATTTACTTCTATTATGTACATACGACGACACTGGAGGACCACCACTCTTACGTCCGTAGTCTACACATGTACCCTGTCTTTTACATAGGACTATCAGTGTCAACTATTCTTAGTTTCCAAGGGTTTCGTTTTGGGAACTCTAAGACATCCTTTACGAACACCAGTAAAAACTGGGGCAAATACTTTTTGACCCCATCACTGTGTTTTTGACGTTAAAGAATTTTACATATTTTTGTAAATTTTTTTAAGTTTACCGGAGTTCAGTGTTTGTACAAAATACTCCTTATGGACCTTATACCTTCACATTTTTGAAAATTAAAGTCTCTAAAACTTCTTATTGTTGGGAGCCCCAGTAAAAACTGGGGTGAATACCTAGATTCCCAATTTGTGGATAGGTAGGTAATAGGTTGGGCGAATTAGGTATAGTCCCATCTCCAATCAGGGGTTGGGAAGTGACCCACATCCCGTGCAGTAATGTCATAGGGTTGATTCGGGTCCTGTCCCGCGGTTA
>BRDA01017023.1:0-11229 GCA_036984385.1 Crenuchus spilurus | reverse complement strand
ATGCCCTTATACCTCTCTGTACCCTAAACTCCTTATGCCCTTATACCTCTCTGTACCCTAAACTCCTTATGCCCTTATACCCTCTCTGTACCCTAAACTCCTTATGCCCTTATACCCTCTCTGTACCCTAAACTCCTTATGCCCTTATAACCTCTCTGTACCCTAAACTCCTTATGCCCTTATAACCTCTCTGTACCCTAAACTCCTTATGCCCTTATACCCTCTCTGTACCCTAAACTCCTTATGCCCTTATACCCTTTCTGTACCATAAACTCCTTACGCCCTTATACCCTCTCTGTACCCTATACTCAACCCTCCTTAGGTGGGCCACTGCTTGTCCTGTTTGGTATCTCTGAACTGCAAACAGCCACAAAAAACTAATTGACTGTAAAGATGATTCTGCTTAAAAGTGGAGTTAAATCTCTCAATTTCTCGCTTTTTTTTACTGCCAAAAGTTCATAAATGCACATAACATTAGTGAAACGTTTGAATGGAAATGCAGAGACAGAGAGAAAGATAATGTCACATTAGTTCTGCTTCAGTCCGTCTCTAATAACGACCCTCAGTGCAGATGATATTGTGAAACGGTCACATGGTGGATGAGATAAGATGTCCTCTCTTTACCTCCAGCGTCAGGTTTCAGGTGTGTTTGATCTGTAATAACTAAAGCAGACCTTAACACTGACTATGTGGGGAGATCAAGCAGATCTGCTCCATAAACACTGCTCTGATAGTGAGTTGAGGGGCTTTATCTAAGGACGGGTCTTAACCAGCTTCTCTCAGCTCAGTGGAATACCAATGACTGCTAAACAAAACATCACTCTCACCTTTGACCCCTCTCACGCTTATAGTGACCACAAGTCATTCAAATGACCGGCTGTTGCATAATCTCCCTTTCAGACCCTCCTATACGAAGCATACTAGTACACGAGCATATATGCAAGCAGTCCAGTACAGTTCTCCTTCTCTAATGTTGCTAAAACTCAATAGTCACCCAAATATCTCCAAAATTTCACTCAGAAATCATTTAAATGTTAATGAAGGTGTCACAAACTAGTGGATGTGGTTTAGGACACATTATGTTTTACTGAGAGCATTAAAAAATAACAAACACTTGTGTAGCAGAATGCTGCGTCGGCCATCTTGGACCAAGAAGTGCTGATTTCAGTTTTAGTGATGAGCATCATAAATACAGAGTAAACTGATTGAAACAGAGTGTCTGTCTGTAATGGTGAGGCTTTGTTTATTTTATAGCTAATAAAAATAGTAGAACCCAGTAGTCACCTAAATAGCCCAATATCAGCAGGGTGGGTAGAAGACGGATCTTAGATCAGATTTCTCCGTATTTATGATGCTCATCACTAAAACCAATTCTAACTCAGCTCTTCTTGCTCCAAGATGGCCGACACAGCATTCAGCTACACAAGTTTGTGTTAAAGTTCACAGTCAAATACATGGTCATCCTAAATATCCATCCATCCATCCATCCATCTATCCATGCCATGCCATGCCATGTATTTCTGCACAAATATGACCAAACACGTCATGACATTTATTTCTTGACCCAAAATTCTCCAACCTACACAAAAACAGAGACCCAACGAGATAAAACATTTTAATTTTGGTTATTTATTTATGTATTAATCATTATTATACTGTTATATATGATATGCTAATCCAGATCCCGGGACCCCATTCCTGTCTTTAGCCATTGGCCCCAAAATCACTCTGACCTCTGACTGACAGACCAAATTCAGACAGAATGTGCCTGATGTTTGTTGACTGTCTGCTGTTTGCTGTGGTATGCAGGCTTTTCTATATCAATGGGATGTTTCTCTGTTTAGCTAATCAATGCTGTGGGGTTTGGGCCTCGTTAGCGTGGGCTGTAGTAATGGCTTTTCCAGGACTCATCTCTGCTCATCTTTTTGAAGTTTCTGCTAACAGATCAATAAAAAGTTGGTCCCAAAATAGATCCAGAGTGTCTACGTGACTGCGCTATCAGCATTGGCACAGAACTCATTCATAATCCACTGATTGGTAGACTTTGTTTGTTTTTTTTGCTCGCTCGTGCTTTCTTGGTTCAGATTACAGGATGTCCACCGACGTTCCTGTTAATGTTCACCCAATTCTGCCTACAGGTGGTGTAATGCCACTTTTATTTGGGACTGCAGATCACTGATATCTGCAATATTCCTGACCTGATGGTGCTCCAATTCTTCACAAATGTGTCAGAGTAAACAACCTGCCCTTCCACTGATGTCCAGCAGGAGGAGCAGTAGTGTTCACTTTACAGAAGCAGATGTCACACATTTTGGAGGTTTTCGGAACAGACTGCATCAAACCGGTTCAGTACAATCATACTCAAGTGCACAGATCACTTCAGTGTCCTTATGCACAGTTATCACACTTTACTGCTGCCTCTGGTCTGGTCTGATTCCAGTTCACTTACTGGACCACTGAACTGCTGCACTGCGTTTATTTTACTCAAATTTGCCTTTTTACACCAGTAAATCTGTCCCTTTATTCTTTTGACTATAACAGTGTTGAAGTCATTTATTTTAGACATGAGCATTTCTCACAATGCAGAACATGGTGATGCTGAATCATTTATAGTATATTCATCAATCAGTCAATCAAAATGTATTTATATAGCACTTTATACAACGGACGATGTCACAAAGCAGCTTTACATAAGCAGCTTTACATCAGACAATTTGAATCAAAAACCCATAACCTGATACGAGTGAGCCAAAGGCGACAGTGGCGAGGGACAACTCCCTCGAGGCTGGAAGAGGAAACCTTGGGAGGATCCAAGACTTGCAAAGGGGATCCATCCTCCTCTGATCAAACGACTCATAGATATTTACATCATCAGTTAAGTCTGACATCGTGCTATTGTGTAAAACAATAATGATAATAGTGATAACAGTGATATGGTCTGATAGGTTTGAGTCAATACAATTTCTAATGCACATATTATAACACAGTCTAATACTGTTATTTCCACTAACTTCAATGGGCCCAAGATGGAGCCTTGAGGAACACCACCCCAGTGACAGGAAAGCCTGATGCAATGACCATCCAGTACCTTTATCTCTGAGAGTGTAAGGGCTATTTCAGTACATGGAGAACGATGGAAAGTGATATTATTAAGTTAGAGGTGAGAAATAAAGATCTACCAAAGATAATAAGACTAAAATGTTAATCAATGTACCTTGTTTGTATTGATAGTTAATACTGATTTCATTACAAAACTGGACTGAGATTTGTGGCTCTCTAGATGGGACCAGAGGTCTGGGATAAATGAGGGGGAATTTATTGTTGTATTCCTTTTCTGAAGTAAATTTGTGGAACATTCATTGATTGAGGAACCTCGGAGAGAACATTGTGAGCAAAGAGGAAGTCTTTTCTTTTCAGTCTGTCTGAAATGTGAAAAGAGACAACAGCACAAGTCACATCCATCTCCTCCCACAATCCCCCAGCAGGCCCACTGCCGGCCTCTTTAACGGCTCCCATTCGCTGAACAGGTGGGTTATGCAACAGGTACATGGGGGACCTTCTCAAAACCAAAGACTGGATGAGTAATCAAACACCAGCAGCACCCAAAACAAGAGAGCCCTACAGAGAGTGCGGCACTGATCACTGACAGCCTGAATACACCAAAAACTGCTTTTACAGGAGAACCTTTTTACTAGAGAGAGAGAGAGAGATACGTGAGAAAGACAATGATACAGAGAGACAGAAAAAGACAGAGGGAGAGACAGAGAGGAGGAGAAAGAGAGAGACAGATGGAGACAGACGGAGTCATGCGTGCTCATTAACAGCAGGAGCTCATCTTCTCCTCTTTCAGATGCTCTGAGAAAGGAATAAAAGGGGGCGCTTTACACTTTAATGACTTTCCCACAGAGCTCCAGCGAGGAAAAAAGTAAACAGGGACCAAGAGGAGAGAGAGGACCTCCTCTAACAAGGCCAAATTATACTGAGTCCACTGTCTGACCACTCTGCGAGCGTCCGTCCCTGCCAAAGCTGGAATAATCGCCCCTTTATGTGTCCCCTCGGGGCCCTTCCACATTCACCCACACTCTTCCTTCCTCGTCGCTCGGCCTTCACGCGGTGCAGGGACCCCCGTCACGAGTATCTCCAGCACCGCTCCACGAGCAGATGAATTTGGGAAAATCAGACAGTGCACTTTGTACCCTGGAGAGGCTTTAAAGGGAGAGTGCATAAAAATCCTTAAATGTAGGCAGTGAATACAGATATTCTGGAGGCTTGTAATGGTAAACAACGGATCATCTTACAGCACTTTAGCCCCGCCCATTTGATTCACAGCAATTTAGCTCCACCCACTCAGCTTATAAAAGTTTAGCTACATCCATTCTGCCTACATTGGGTGTGAGCAGCAGCAAGACAACCCCAGACTTTCCCGTACATTGTCTGGGAAGTTATTCCACAGTGTAGGGGCTGTATTTTTCCCGCTGCTGTTGATTTCGGAATACTTGGAACTATTAAGAACCCAGCACCCTGTGATCTAAGTAAACAAGATAGTTCATAATAGCAAATTACAGCAGTTTAGCCCTGCCCATTCATTGACGGTGGCAAAGCAGATACAGTTTTGGGACCAGTGGGTGCATTGGCAAGTTTGGGGCTTGGGCGCAGTAATCTGTTTACTGCCCAAATGTATCATTTTATGAATCTACCTTTCTAAGAGTAATTCGAGCCTTTGCACGCTACTTTAGCTTCCCTCACTGTGGTGAGCTACTCTGTGGTGACGTAGTCGACCAGTGTTCATTTATTACAGTTCACCCCTGGACACCAGACGGGGAGATGTCTGACTATGTCTTAAGTAAAGGGTGAAACTATCACTTAAACACCATCACAGGGCTCCGTGACCCTGAGGATGACCCGGCCTGTGCCATCTGCTGTGAAGAGGAAATGAAGGTGTTTTGTCTGAGCGCAAATGGCTGCTTTTAAGGCTGTTATTTATGAGTGTGGTGGCACTAAGTTCAGGCTCCAGACCAGAGTTCTGGGTCCTTAAAGAGCCACAAAAGAACAAAAACTTAAAGGAGAGATATATATGTATATATATATATATAAAATATTTTTTTCTCCACTGTATTGAAATTAGAGTTGATGTTGTTTGTGTACAGTCTGTGTAAGGAATCATGTTGTTATTGTGTTGTCACAAAATTAATTCAAACAACAAAGGCTGCTCCACCCATTTAGCTTACAGTAGTTTAGCTCCACCCATTTAGCTTACAGTAGTGTAGCTCCACCCATTCATCCTACAATAGTTATGCTCCACCCATTCAGTCTAAAGAAGTTAAGCTCCACCCATTCAGTCTAAAGAAGCTAAGCTACACCCATTCAGCCTACAGTAGTTAAGCTCCACCCATTCAGCCTACAGAAGTTAAGTTCCACCCATTCAGCCTACAACAGTTTAGCTCCACCCATTCAGCCTACAGTAGTTAAGCTCCACCCATTCAGTGTACAGAAGTTAAGCTCCACCCATTCAGCCTACAACAGTTTAGCTCCACCCATTCAGCCTACAACAGTTTAGCTCCACCCATTCAGCCTACAACAGTTTAGCTCCACCCATTCAGCCTACAGTAGTTTAGCTGCACCCATTCAGCCTACAGTAGTTAAGCTCCACCCATTCAGCCTACAGTAGTTTAGCTCCACCCTTTCAGCCTCCATCAGTTTACTTACAACACAGGCTGTTTAAATTGCACCTCAGGAGTGCAAATAAACACAAAAAACTGATTCTACCCCAAATCTCCATGCATGGGACTTCACGGTGGATTATTTCCTCTGTGTGAGATTAAAAGGTTGCTTTTATTAGGGCGATAATATCAAAGGTCATCATGCAAGATTCCCCATCCTCACGCAGCGCTGCTGGCCAGTCGACTTTATATAAGAGCTTGCATTTGAATTTGATCTGCAGTGCACAGGATCTGTTCTTTTTGAGTCAGTAAATGATACTGTTACAGGTTCAATAAAGACTTAAACACTTCATCAATTCATCCTAAAACCCAGAAACACTCCGATAAAGTGATGCTGTGTGAGGCCAGAGCTGCAGATATGATGGGTGTAATATATTAAGGGGAAATGAATGTGCTGAAAGTAGTGACATTATGTACATACAATAAACACAGACGTTTAATTACATGTACTAGGTAAACACAGTGCATAGGAAATTAAAAATCAGCACCTGGCCAACACTGTATCTCCTTTTTAATACTGTTTCTTATGTTTTAACTCATTTACTGGCTGTTTTTCCACCAAATTATGGAGAAGAGTATCAATATTGATGAGTTGAACTGATACTGATGTCAATAACATCCTAACTCTACCCATCAGCAGTGCCTGTGCCATTCTCTTTATGCCCTGCGGCAAAAGCTGCCGTTTGTCTTCTCCAGCAAACTTATCTTTTTGGACATTTTTAGGCTCAATTCTTTTTTAAACTTCAAAAGTTTGTGGACACGCCTTCTAATGAAGGCATTCGGCTACAGACACAGCTTGTTTAGTCGCTGTAGAGAAGTACTGCCAATAGAATAGGACTAAACATGAACCTATTGGCACCCTGTCTTATGCCAGGTGGGCCAGAGGGCAAAGCACTGAGCTGTGGAGCTGTGGTCTCTGCTCCATTTTTGGAATGAGGTGGTGGTGCGGATAATCTAGCATCCCCACTGCTCTTTTGGCTGAATACAATCAAATCCTCATAGCAATGCAAAAGCAGAACTGTTTTATTAGACTGTATTTCAGATGAAGTGGTCGCAATACTTTTGCCCTATTGTATCCGTTGTTGGGTGAGTCAGGTGAGGTGAGCGATAATTACTGTAACTCAATGCCCACCTATTCGATCAGGAAGAATAAAGCAGCCAGTCCCAGCACTGCCCTGGAAGACTGTGTGATATTTCGTAAAAATGTCTTTGTTTTAATCACAATGTAGAGCATTATTTAACCAATGTAATCTGTGCCGGAGTGTCCTCTCTCTTTTCTGAACAGAGCCTAACCCTCAGGGTTACACTGTACCACCATACAATAAACTCAGGCTTATCTGACACTTATCTGATTGTGCTATATAAAGTTTGTCGTCTGAGGTTTCTAATACAGGACGGTCACTTACACAACTGGCTTAGCCACAGAACTCCATCTAAGTAATGCTAATGTAGCTAATGCTAGGCTATTTAAAGTTCCATTCAACTAGGTATAATGTAACCATTAAAATTAGTGTAACATGACCACAGAAATGACTGTAGTATAACTACGGAAATTAGTGTAGTGTAACCACGGAAATGAGTGTAATGTAACTATGGAAATGAGTGTAATGTAACTATGGAAATGAGTGTAATGTAACTATGGAAATGAGTGTAGTGTAACCTCAGGAATGAGTGTAGTTTAACCTCGGGAATGAGTGTAGTGTAACTATGGAAATGAGTGTAGTGTAACCACGGGAATGAGTGTAGTGTAACCACGGGAATGAGTGTAGTGTAACCACGGGAATGAGTGTAGTGTAACCACGGGAATGAGTGTAGTGTTACCACGGGAATGAGTGTAGTGTTACCACGGGAATGAGTGTAGTGTTACCACGGGAATGAGTGTAGTGTTACCACGGGAATGAGTGTAGTGTAACCACGGAAAATGAGTGTAGTGTAACCACGGAAAATGAGTGTAGTGTAACCACGGAAAATGAGTGTAGTGTAACCACGGAAAATGAGTGTAGTGTAACCACGGGAATGAGTGTAGTGTAACCACGGGAATGAGTGTAGTGTAACCACGGGAATGAGTGTAGTGTAACCACGGGAATGAGTGTAGTGTAACTATGAAAACAGATGAAACAAAGCCAAAAGCTGAATGTATGAATCAAAGAATGGTCCAAATGTGGCCCAGATCTGCAGTTCTCTTATGGCCAATATTTGGCCTTGAATGACAGTTTTCACTCAGGGCGAGTTTGGTCTCAACTCAGTCACAGGTGAACCTTATATGAGCCAGATCTCTGGTGTTTTAAACCAAGTAAAGCCTGGTTCATGACATTGGGCCCACATCGGGCCCACACCTGGCCCACACAGTATATGCCCTAGCCCAAGTAATGCCTGCTTCATGACATCTGGCCCACTTTTGACCCACAGAACATTTGCCAGTGCCATACCAAAAGTGGCACAAATTAGGCCCAAGTGTTTCCACTATCAGTAATTATGCACTTCTTCACAAACTCCACTTTAAAACTGTCACTACTGCAGCTTCTTAAGGAGGCTGAGGTCTTTCAATGTCTGCAGGAAGCTCCTGTGGATGTTCTACCAGTCTGTGGTCAGCAGTTTCCTGTTCTACTCTGTGGTGTGCTGGGGCAGCAGCATATCCAAGAAGGACACATCCAGGCTGGACAAACTGATCAGGCAGGCCGGCTCTGTGGTTGGCATGAAGCTGGACTCTCTGGTGATGGTGGCAGAGAAGAGGACTCTAAACAAACTGCTGGACATTATGGACAATGCCAGTCACCCTCTGCACACTGTCATCAGTCATCAGAAAAGCCTGTTCAGTGACAGACTGTGCCTCCCCAGGAGGTGCAGGACAAACAGACTAAAACACTTTGTCCCTCAAGCCATTAAACTGTATAACTACTCTTTGTGGGAGGACGAGGAGTAACAGGGTAACACGACAGTAATGTAGCAGGAGTGTGTACATACACAGTGCAATAATAACAATAACGTGTAATATTTTTAAGTATTTATACTGTCTATATTTTTATATATATATATATATATATATATATATATATATATATATATATATATATATATATATATATACAAAAAATACAGACAGTGTATAAATACTTAAATATTGCACGTTATCTATCTATCTAGCTAGCTAGCTAGCTAGCACCCACCTGACCATACAACTTTCCATCAATCTATCCATTATCTTCCTCTTTTTCCTGATCAGGGTCATGGTGAGTCCCCTTCACTGGGTACAGGGCATGACATCTTAGCTAAACCCAGGAGAGGGTGCCCATTTAACCACTCAACATAAACCCTTACATTTCTTCAGAGCACCATCAGGTAACATGGGGGTTAATTTTTTATAATGCATGGCCACAACTTATTATATAGAGATCACAAAATAATATACTGTTGAGTTTGTTTTTAAAATAATAACATTTTAGGTTAATTTGTGGCTTTAATATTATAATTTTCGCCATGAAAACTTATCTCATGGCCTTGAACTATTAAAGTGTGGCCTCTATTTATTAATCATATGGCCATGTCAAAAAACAGTCAATCCCATCATACCTACTGTGTTGGTACTTGTGTCTTTGTTCTGCTTTCTTACACGCATGTTTAGTTTACAGCGGTTGGGTTTAAATGTTCTCTAGGAATAAACTGAATGTACTAATCCTGCTTAGAACCGCTTCCTGCTGTGCTCAGCACCACATAGAGAAAGTTGTGAAACTCTAAATCACGCCACAGAGGTTCATACGAGGAAGCTGGAGAAGTTTTTTTGTTGATAACATGTCTGTAACCAGGGGGAAGTGTGACAAATCCTGCACTCACAGTAGCAGCAAACAGTGATGAGTTAGCATTCAGCAAATTCTATAGTTCTGCCAGGATATCCAGAATCATGAACCAAATCAACACTAAAACACTACTGCACTGCCTCAGAAATCACCAGAAATCATGAACATACATAATAACTGTTACTCCAGAAGCATTTTTTGGGTGCTGTATTAAACACTGCTTGCTTATTTCTGGTACCGTGGTCTGTTTTTTATGCATGTATAAGCTGAGGAATACAAAGTAAAGGTGTACATGCACTGAGAAATCTGATTACTGAGCTAAAATCCAGCTGATTTCTTAATCAGACTCTGCTGTTTACGTGACCACAGATCAGATTATTAAGTGCACGTAAATGCCCACTGTTGATCACACAAAATTATGGATTGTCTTCAAGGAAGATGGGAAGTCCAGCACATCTCTACACTGAATGATCAAGACAGAAAATACAAAAGTCAAGACTGGGTCAACATTGGCAAAGTAGACAAGGCTGTCCTCTGTCACCATATCTATTCACCCTGTTCATTGAACACATCCTGAGTGAAATAGGGCTGCAGGAAGATGACCAAGGCTTCAAGATCAATGAGGAAAAACATCAATAACCTTCAATATGCAGATGAACAACATTCATAGCCGAACATTAGAAAGATCGGAAGACCCTACACAGAATGAAAAGATGGGACAAGGAAGACAAAAAGTCAAGACAAAAGTCCTGACAACAGTAGACCACTGATTTTACCGGTGATGGAGAAAATGTTGATGAGGGGATGCTCATGTTCAAGATCTTCGTATGTAACCATTTGTCTCCTTGAACAAGCTATAACTGTCCAAAGTACAATATGGATGTATACAATCAGAGGAATCATGTTGGAGACGTTAAGAAACCTGAAGACCCAAAAGGAAGACAGGATGCTATAGAATATTTTCGGAATTTGCCCAAAAATGTTTGGACAATCTTATGTTTCTACGACGTTTGATGAACGTCAGCTTATTTTTCTGAAAATCGAAACAACAATTTTAAGAGAACGTGGTGTGCTAAAGGTTCCCAGAAAGTTTCAAATTGTGTGTCCTTAGTACATCAAGGCATGGTTCCCAAAAAATAACCGTAAGGGAACCAAATGCTGATGTTAGAATGTGTCGTGTTTGAGACAATAGGTCTGTCCATTATTTTGGATGGTGGACCACGCTCAGTACAGCACTGCAACTACACTATTATTGACAAAAGTATTTGGACACTGGCTCATTCACTATTTCTTCCTAAATCAAGGATCCCGACTGTCCAGGAAAGCCTTTCTACTAGATTTTGAAGCACTGCTGTGAGGATTTGATTGCACTCAGCCACAAGAACATTGGTGAGATCAGGACCAACTGATCCCAAAAGTACTGGATGGAGCTGAGAACACAGTTCCACTGCACCACAGCTCAGTGCTGAGGGGTATATACCCCTCTAGCCCACTTGGCATTAGACGTGGTGCCAACAGGTTCATGTTTAGTTCTTTTTTATTAGCAGTCCTTCTCTACATTATAGACATTATATACATTATAGACATATTATACAGATTATAGACCAAGATGGCGGCGCAAGTGTATCGCGGGACCTTGCGTCTCTACCAGATTTTGCGATTTTGCAGTATTTTCTTGCTCATTTCGAGTCTGTTCGTAAAGAACAGCGTTTCTC
>BRDA01017019.1:0-12150 GCA_036984385.1 Crenuchus spilurus | reverse complement strand
AGGTTGAGATATACAATATTCAGTTCTGTAAGACCCCAAGTAAGAACGTCTGCTCCAAAAAAAACAAACAAAAACAAAACAAAACAAATGCAGATATTGCTGCCAACTTCAGCTATTCTTAAATTTACAAGACCGTAATGGCAGAGCAAATCCTCATTTCACTATCAGCCAAAAAGAGAATCAGTCAACACTTTGAAGCAACAGGTGGTGATGCCAGAGAGAGAATCTGGAAGGCCTAAAGCCTTTTCAAACAGAGATGACCTCCTGCTGAGAAAAAGGCCTTCAAAAACAATCGTCAGAATACAAGACCTCAGAAAACAAGACACTTTGGAGAAGAACAATAACTAGAAGGTGATCTTATGCAGGTTTTGTGTCTTTAAAAGCCAATGCTGTAGAAAAACAACAAGGACAGTCTGACATCCTGGTGAGAAAGTCAGTGCATACCCTCCTGCATCTTCAAGTCATTCTTCATACAGACTTTAACTGCTGGTCTAGAGTTTCAATCTTAATATTCTCTTTCTCTCTTTTTAGGTGGTGTCTGGGGAGTTCAGTGAGGACAGTGAGGTGTATAATTTCTCCCTGCAAGCGGGTGACGAGCTGACCCTAATGGGTCAGGCTGAGCTGCTTTGTGTCCAGTCCCCTCGGGAGAAGTCCCGTCTGGCTGCACTGCTGCGTCGACTGGGAAAGGCGGGTGGAGCCCTGGGTCGTCCAACCCGTGCCAAGGTGCACTGCTTATTTACATATGTACATGGCTCAAAAAAATAAAGGGAACACTTAAACAACACATCCTAAATCTGAATAAATGAAATAGTCTCTTTGAATACTTTGTTCTGTACAAAGTTGAATGTGCTGACAACAAAATCCCACAAAAATCATCAATGGAAATCAGATTTATTAAACAATGGAGGCCTGGATTTGGAATCACACACAAATTAAAGTGGAAAAACACACTACAGGCTGATCCAACTTTGATTTAATGTCCTTAAAACAAGTCAAAATGAGGCTCAGTATTGTGTGTGGCCTCCACGTGCCTGTATGACCTCCCTACAACACCTGGGCATGTTCCTGATGAGGTGGTGGATGGTCTCCTGAGGGATCTCCTCCCAGACCTGGACTAAAGTATCAGCCAACTCCTGAACAGTCTGTGGTGCAACGTAACGTTGGTGGATGGAGTGAGACATGATGTCCCAGATGTGCTCAATCGGATTCAGGTCTGGGGAACGGGCAGGCCAGTCCATAGCTTCAATGCCTTCATCTTGCAGGAACTGCTGACACACTCCAGCCTCATGAGGTCTAGCATTGTCCTGCATTAGGAGGAACCCAGGGCCAACTGCACCAGCATATGGTCTCACAATGGACTGAGGATCTCATCTTGGTACCTAATGGCAGTCAGGCTACTTCTGGCGAGCACATGGAGGCCCTCCAAAGAAATGCCACCCCACACCATTACTGACCTACTGTTAAACCAGTCATGCTGAAGGATGTTGTATGCAGCAGATCGCTCTCCATGGTGTCTCCAGACTCTGTCACGTCTGTTACATGTGCTCAGTGTGAACCTGTTTCATCTGTGAAGAGCACAGGGCGCCAGTGGCGAATTTGCCAATCCTGGTGTTCTCGGGCAAATGCCAAGCGTCCTGCACGGTGTTGGGCTGTGAGCACAACCCCCATCTGTGGACGTCGCACCCTCATACCATCCTCATGGAGTCGGTTTCTAACCGTTTGTGCAGACACATGCACATTTGTGGCCTGCTGGAGGTCATTTTGCAGGGCTCTGGCAGTGCTCCTCCTGTTCCTCCTTGCACAAAGGCAGAGGTAGTGGTCCTGCTGCTGGGTTGTTGGCCTCCTACGGCCCCCTCCATGTCTCCTGGTGTACTGGTCTGTCTCCAGGTATCTGCTCCATGCTCTGGACACTGTGCTGACAGACACAGCAAACCTTCTTGCCACAACTCGCATTGATGTGCCATCCTGGATGAGCTGCACTACCTGAGCCACTTGTGTGGGTTGTAGAGTCCGTCTCATGCAACCACGAGTGTGAAAGAACCACCAACATTCAAAAGTGACCAAACCATCAGCCAGAAAGCATAGGTACTGAGAAGTGGTTTGTGGTCCCCACCTGCAGAACCACTCCTTTATTGAGTGTGTCTTGCTAATTGCCAATAATTTCCACCTGTTGTCTATTCCATTTACACAACAGCATGTGAAATTGATTGTCAATCATTGTTGCTTCCTAAGTGGACAGTTTGATTTCACAGAAGTTTGATTTACTTGGAGTTATACTGTGTTGTTTAAGTGTTCCTTTATTTTTATGAGCAGTGTATTTATTTATATAAAATTAATAACCTCATGTCTCTGAAATTATTAACATAACACTAAAGTGAACATATGATTTGAGTGTTGATCTGATCTTTTTTTAAAATGTATTTTTATGATTATTTATTTAGTTTTATTTTAATGTCCAATTTATTTATTTATTTTAATCCAATCCAAACTGACTACCCCAATCTAGTGGTAGCCAGTCAACTCACAAATTCTCTAGGACCCAATCATTTGTAATGTCCCTGACTCTAGGAAGGTGAAGACTAGCACAGGCCTCCTCCGATGCATGTGACTAGTACTCCGTCTTTTTGAATTGCTCTGAAACATTAGCTAACGGACACCTGAGCCACCAGACATTACCTAGTAGTGATGGGGAGAGAGCGCCATGTACACACCCATTGAGAGCACAGCCAATTTTGCTCTCTTAGTAAGTAAGTAAAATTTATTTATATAGCACTTATCACAGACAGCAGTCACAAAGTGCTTTACAACAAAATAAAAGAGCTAAGTCATAAAAATCAACAATGGATAAGTAAAACAATAAAAAATCACACATAAGAACATAGAACAATAAAAAACATACAAGGATAAAACATTAAATATAAAAAGCCTGATGCATCATCCAAACGCCTGCTTGTAAAGAAGAGTCTTTAGCTCCACAGAGTCAGCAACTCTTAACAATTTGGGTAGTGAGTTGGGTAGTGGGTCAGTTTAGGACCCAAAACCTCAAAATCTTAATCCCCACGGGTCTTTAGTCTGGTGTGAGGAACAGAGAGCAGATTTGAATTACTAGACTAAGAGAACATGTTGGTATGTGAGCATGAAGTAGATCAGCTATATATATGGGAGTCTGACTGTGTAATGCTCTATAAGTAAGGGTGAGAATTTTAAACTGAATCCTTTGTTCATCAGGAAGCCAATGCAGAGATTTTAATACTGGAGTTATGTGAGATCTTTTACTGGTTGTTGTAAGCAGCCTAGCTGCAGTATTCTGTATTGTCTGCAAGCGGTTTCGAGCAGACATGCTAAGAGATGAAAAGAGTGCATAAGAGTGCTCTTAGGCCCCGGCAAGTTGCACGACTGGGATTCAAACTCATCATAGTGTCAGTGCCTGAGTCCACTGAGCCACTCGGAGCCCCCCTAGTGTTTCATTTCTATTGGTCCACATTTAAAGGCAACTACTGGTGGCTTTTTTGTGTTTATGACACGGATGAGTTGTATTTTTTGTTCTAAAGAATAATTTTTTTTGATGAACAGTGTGACAAGTATTTTTGGCCAGTCCTGAGTGTAGTGTTTTTGATTGCAGGTGCCTTGTTTGATCTGCATGAACCACCGGACCAATGAGAGTGTGAGCCTGCCTTTTGGTTGCCGTGGTCAATTCTGCACACGTTCACCGCAGGAGCTGCGGATGCAGTCGGGTGAGCACACGGTCCGCAGCATCGTAGAACGTGTTCGGCTTCCAGTCAATGTGACAGTCCCAGCAAGGCCACCAAGGAACCCCTATGACCAGCACTGCGTCCGCGAGGGTCAACGCTACAAGCTTCTCGGCATTATTAGCAAGACAGTAGTGCTGTGCTGTGTCCTACGCAAGGAGGAAGTGGCACCCTCCCACTTCCTGCTTCTGGCCGACATGCCTCGATTCTCCCTGCCAGATGGACTATTGCGCAGTGATCCTGTCTACCAGCAGGTGGTGTTGCAGAGCGCAATACGCTGCCAAGAAATGTTTGATCCGGATGATTATTCACGTGCCGTGAGGGAGGTCAAGACGGATTTCATGGAAGAATGCCTGAGTCCGCGGAGAATACGAGTTTGCGTCCAGGGATTTGGGCGCAATGACCTGGGACAGTCGCTTCAGAGGCTTTCCCTATGTGTTTACGGAGGTGGGACCATCACACACACTCTTTCACAGGGCTGCAGAGACTCTTTGAGCAACACCCACACCTCACCAAGCGAGGGAGAAGGGGAGGAGCGTGAGTATGTCACTCCTGATTGGTCCACAGAGTCGCAAGAGATTCCGTATGAGGAGCTTTGGACCAATCAGAGTGGAGAAAGCTACGGCGAGATTTCAGAAAGCACGGTGAAAGTTGAGCACAACCTCATATCCTTCCACTCCACCTCATCATTGGATGGGACAGCGGGTCCGGCCCAAGTGGCCACGGTGCAGATGGAAGCGGGACGGGTGGCATCTCCACCCCCTGTCCCTCCCAAATCAGAAGCTGTGAGTTTATCCAGCATGGCACACAAGTTTTACACACTGCTTCTCACAAATGGTGCAAACAAGGTTGAATGACTAAGCATGAAGTTACTTTGCAACATTTGAAGAATTAGTTTGTACCGTCATGCTTGAAAGTTTGTGTCTATATTTCTGTATAAATATGACCTAAAAGTAGAAAAGCTAATTAAACAGATGAGACGAAAATATGATACTTGGTTCGTTATTGAGGAAACTGATTCAATATTACATATCTGGGAGTGTATATCTGATGTGACCCTCTTTTACAGCAACATTTCTGGTAACTATTGATCAGAGCTGTACATTGGCTTGGAGGACTTTTAACCCAATCCTGCATACAGAACAGCTTCAACTCTGAGATGCTGATGGGTTTCCTCACATGAATGGATCACTTCCAGTCCGTACACAACATTTCAATAGCATTAAGGTCAGAACATTGACCTGAGTGCTTAGAGTGATTGTTTTCCTGCATGAACTACGATCTCTTGATATTCAGTTCACAGGCAGACATCCTGACATTTTTCCTTTAGAATTTGCTTGTATAATTCAGGATTTATTGTGACACACCTGGCCCAAATAAAATGAAATAAGCCCTGACCATGATACTACCACCACCTTTCACAGATGGAAAACGTTTCCAGACATAATGCTTCATTTAAACCAAAGTGTTTTATTTTTTCTTATTCATCCACAAAACATTTTGCCGATAGTCTACTGTCTTGAGTGAACTGACCAGGACTGATCAACAGTTACTGGAAACATTTATGTGCAGTTATTGCTGCACAAGCAAAGCTTCACATTAACAGATTTCTTTTATATCAATTTCCTCCATCAATAGCTGACCCCCTATAACTGGTTATTTGGGTCCTACCTTTACACCTGATGATGTTTCAGGTCATATACAGAAATATAGACGACAATTCAAATGGGTTTACAAAGTTTCAAGCACGGCTGTAGATCAGATTTACAGTTTACTCACTAAACCAACAGATAAGATATGTTTGATGTCTGAAGTTTGCTGCTCTACAGTGCTGATGTAACAAGCAATGGAAGCATCTCATGAGTAGTACTCTTGCTCTCTTATGTAAAGAGTGGCTGTGATGTCAGCACAGGCCAAGGCTCATGAGGGATGCGACTGCATACAGACACTGGATCATGTATGGAGTGTTGTGGTGCATTAAGATCTGTAAAGCATCGTAAAGCGCTGCAGTTCCAGACTAAAGACTAAATTATTGATAAGCTTTTACAGGCCTAATAACGACCTCACTTCCCGGAAAGCAGATTGGATGGCCACACACACACACACACACAGAAGAAACTTTACTGTGTCATCGGGGCCACAGAAGTGATTACTCTCTTTAGCTCTGACAGCTGGAATTATAGCCTTGTTGCTCTCTCTCTCTTTCTTACTCCCTTCTTCTCACCCTTTTGCTCTTTTGCTCCCACGCACATTTTCTGCCTTGGTCTGTAATTTAGTTAACTAAAACACACACACACACACACACAAACTCCCTGATGTATGTAGACAGGAAGGTGGCTCTCTCCGAATGTCCTCTGGCATGTGGAGGAGGAGGAAGTGCAGAGAAATATGTAGATTAGCAGAGCCAGAGGACTTTTATAACACAGGACATGTGCTCCACGAGAGGCGAGCATGGTTTATGTTTTTGATTTGCTACACCTGTCGGTCCTTAAACTATGATTCAGAAAATGTGTTTAGCTAAGATTAAATAATGGCAGAATCCTTAGAAATAGAGATAAACCAATATTGTTCATGACCAATGGCATGTTAATAACAGCACGTTATTAATATTGAGCTGTCCACATCCACATTAACGCACTACAACCAATAGATTCAAATTAGTTCATCAATTTCTCCTGACTCATCTGATCCCCTTGGGAACCATCATATAAATATGGACATTTACAGTCTTGCTAGGTGCAAGCGTTTAGCAGTATTGTTGCACCTCTACCAAAATCATTCACATGTTACCACATGACCTGGGGAAGTATAGTATCAGTCAAAGGTTTGGACACACCTTCTGGACATTCAGTGGTTTTTCATTATTTAAAAATTGTTTGCATTGTATATTAATACTAAAGTCATCTAAACTATTATTATTATTTAGTAAACAAAACAGTGTTAAACAAACCAGAATGTTTTATATTTTATGTTCTTCACAGTAGGCA
This sequence comes from Crenuchus spilurus, assembly GCA_036984385.1. Lineage (NCBI taxonomy): Eukaryota > Metazoa > Chordata > Actinopteri > Characiformes > Crenuchidae > Crenuchus > Crenuchus spilurus. The sequence continues at coordinate 5,414 of BRDA01017019.1, read as the reverse complement.
CCTCTTGATTAGATGCAGCTTTCTTGTCATTTTCTCAGTCAGCTTTATGAGGTAGTCACCTGGAATGGCTTTCAGTTAACAGCTGTGACTTGTCAAGAGTTCATGACGAGATGTTCTAAAATCTAAAACATATTTGTTTGTTTAACACTTAAGTTTACTACATGATTCCTTATGTGTTCCTTCATAATCTGGATGACTTCAGTATTAATTTACAGTGTAAGAAAAAAGAAAAACATTGAAAGAGAAACTTTTGACTGGTACTGTATGTGGAGCTAAACATTACAGGCACTTCCTGTTGTGTTTGTGTGACACTCTTCAACCTAAAAGATTTGTCCTTAGTCCCAAAGTAAACAGTTAAAATGACTTGTATTGTGAAGTGTCACTCTTATTAAAAAATAACTTAAATTATCACTAAAATTTGTCTTAAAAAGCATAGGCACCTCCTGCCCTTTTATTGCACTACTTGTTGTTTGCTTGTTTCAGTTTTGTAAATAAAATCATATTCAATTCATTAACCCTCTTCCTTCCATTCTTTCTTCTGTTCCCTGAAGTTTTCCTTGCTTTAAGCCTCGTGCAATGTTGCATTTGATCACTTGGGGTAATGAAGCTAACATTACAGACATAGATTGTCATCACGTCTTGCACTCAAGTGCTAAGTGTTGTGTTTTTTTTTGTATAAGATTATGTATTTCTGGATAATTTTCTGGATTATGGAGCCGTTGGCCGAATAGGGTCTAACCAGAAATGTGGCAAAGTTCAACACTTAGGATTAGGGGTCTTTTTAAACCTGGTGAACTGTTTCTCCGTCTCTCTGTAGGTGAAGGAGGAGTGTCGTTTTCTAAACGCTCCCCCTGTTCCACCTCGCTGTTCTAAAGGAGGAGGCCCCGCCCCCAGCCCTCCTGTCCCACCCCGTTTTCCTAAAGCTACACCCACAAGCACGCGCAGCCCAAATCTGTCCTATTACTCCTCAGGCCTGCAAGAGAGGTATGACTATGAACACAATATAAAGAATACAACATTCATGCACTGAAACACATGCACAGGGTCAAACATTTAGGAATGAATGTTCTTAACTCTCAGGAAGTAATGAAAGAACCAGAGTCTCAATATCTTGGGAGCTAAGCAGAGGGCGGAGTCTCACTATACTGTGCAGATGAATAAATGCAGGCCTAGTAAGAGATTTTATATGAGAAACAAAGTTGAGACATGAGTCAAATTGTACACCAAGTTTATGTGCAGTAGAGGATGGACTGACGGAGGTGTCATCAACAACTAAAGTGCAGGCAAAGAGGGCTGACTTGTATCCAAGTTTTGAAAACAAAGTAACACTGATCATTGTTGTCAACCCTACGTCGACTAAGAAAAACAGAGATATGATCATTTAAATTTGATGTAATCATATTTATATACCTGTAAAGTACCCAACACTGCCCCCAGCTGGACAAAAACAGAACCTCACACTTGCTTTTTGTTGTAAATAATTGATATATAGTGGATCTGACACAGCAGAGTTGCTGGAGATATTAAACACTGTCCACTCACATTCCACACCTACGTTGTTGGTCCTCACCATGTAGATGTAAAGTCAGAGACAGTAGCTCAGCACAATGTGTGTTGGTTCTCTTGTTGTGACACTTTTGGCTGGCTATTTTCACTCCAGCAATGACATTGAGGTTTTTAAGAACACTGTGTCTGTGCCACTTGTGCACACACTAACGCATTCTGTTTCTCACAGCTCGGCTCCTCGTAGTGACAGCAGCTCCCCGTCTCCGGACTCCTACTCGCTGTACTGCTACCCATGCACATGGGCTGACTGTGTGACCTCTGACCCCTCTGCATCACCTGACCCCAGTCAACCTGCACAGGCCTGCTGGTCTCACCCCCGGGGAGGCGGGGCCTTCACCTCAAACGTTCTAAACACACCCCTCCTCAGTGCAGATTCTGCCCACAAAAACTACTCCAGCTGCCCCAGGCCCCGCCCACCCCCCCAGAACCGCTTTGCCCCGTTTGGCGCTCTGAACCCTTTTGCTAATCCGGGGCATGCCCGCAGCTCCTCTGATTGGCTGACCGCTGGACGGAACTCTCCTACACTGATACCTGACCTCACCGTCCCCGGCCCTCAGGATCCTCCAGCCAATTTGGGGAGCTCAGAGGTGAGTCCAGTTCCTCTCACCAGACCAAGAAGAAGCTCAGAGGAGGACATTCCGGGCTCCAGCTCGGCTCCAATGGCTGTGGGGGCAGAGGGTGGGGCATCATCTTCATGGCGGCCACCTGCGGACCTCTGCTGGCTCTCGGTGGAGGAGGTGTCGGCCAGTCTCCGGTTCATTGGGCTGTCGGACGACGTGATTGGTCTGTTTAGCAGAGAACGGATTGACGGGTCTATATTCACACAGCTCACAGAGGAGATCCTGTCTGAAGACTTCAGTCTGACCAAACTACAGGTCAAAAAGATCCTGCAGTTCATTAAAGGCTGGAGGCCCAAGATATGAGCTTCCTCGTAACAAACAGAGAGGAAGGTGCACATTCTGGACATCCATGTGACGATACACAAATGAAGAATCCAGGAGACAGTATAGTGACAGAGATGTAGCACAAGTGTTTGCATGAGTGAAAATGGAGTGTGATGATGATGTGTGTTCAGATTAGGGGTTGCACAACAGTTTTTACTATTTGATTAGTTAAGAAGAAATAACTGACTAGTCATCATTTATAGTTAAATTCAAAGAATACTGTGTTCCAGACATTATTGAGAAGTATTTTATTATTATTATTATTATTATTATTATTATTAGGTGGTTATACATCACAAACATTTTTGTTGTATTTCAGCCAAGTGTTAAGCACTATTTGAGCTGGATTAATTTAACTATGGTAGCTTGTTGGATTAGACTGGTTGAGGGTCTGGGTTCAGTCAATTACAAATCATTCACTCAACAATTACAATAGTCTTGAAATTAATTAATTATTGGTAGATTGTAAAAACGACAATCAATGTAGATTCATAGTGGATTAAAATCAAAGCAAAAGTATTAGTGTCAGACTGTAACAACCATTCATCTCGGGTTAAAATCAGTGCAGTTATTACATTCAGACTGTAATAAACACACTAGAGATGTATAATGGATTAAAATCACTGCACAATAATAAGTCATACACAGCAGATTCATACTGGATTAAAATCACTCCACAATTATTACATCAGACAAAAAAATACATACTGCACATACTGGACTAAAGTAAAATCACACTGTAAATAACACACTGCAGATTCATACTGGATTGTATTGGCAATGCCATCATTACTGATTGAATGTAACAGCTACACATTGCAGATTCATACTGGATCAAAATCACTCCACAATTATTCTCGTCAGACTTTGAAAACCACAGTTGTACCAGATTAACAACACTGCACACTAAATTTTGGATTATTATCAGATTATGATACTGGATTAAAACCACTGCTTAAGTATTACAGACTGTAAAATCCAACTGTAGATTCATACTGGATTAAAATAACTACCCAGTGATACAGACTGTAATTCATACTGGATCAAAGTCTCACTACTACAGAGTGATGACTTCTAATTCTAATTTCTAACTCCCAGATCCTCTTTTCCTGAGTAAAGCTAATCCAGCTCCTCTAGAGTGTTAACACTGTGGTTTCCATCCTTAAAGTACTTCCCGACTAATGAAATAGTGTTTCGGCCACTGTGTACTAGTGCAGACATGACCACCACAGCACTGACTAGGAGGTGTTTGATGGACTAGTCTATGCAACCCCTAGTACCCATCACTCTCCCTGACCATGGGTTTCGAAAGCCCATCGAACTACTGACCACCTGCGTGTGAATGTAAATTAGAGTAGGCGTGAAAGTGATCTAGTGTGTTTGCACGAGTGTTTTAAAAAGAGAGATTTTATATATTTAAATCATTAGTTAAGCACAAGAGTGTCTTCAGGGACTAAACTGAGTAGACACTGATCTCAGTACTACAGCTGTTCAATAAATAAATGACTAAAAAGTGACTAATCTAACCTTGAGCACTATTGGAATTTGTATTTGTGATGTTTAATAGTGATACTTTTTGGCACGTTGGTCCAGGAGTTGTTTAGCAGGTGCCTTTCAGTGAGGAAAGAAATAATCATTCTGCTGTATTAATGTGGCAACTTGAACTTCCCTCCACAGCTTGGCTTTGAGTGTCCGTGTGTTTAGTTCTTTTGCTCATTAATTGGTGCAGAAATGGCCAAATCTTAACAGTGTTCATTGGAAAGAACTATGGTTGCCCCCTTTATTAGCTATATTTACTAACAAAACCTTTCAACTGCAATTGAAATAAAAGAAAAATGCTACTGCTCTTAGCTGTGTGACAGGTTTATCTATCTTGAGTGGACATACTGTCAGAAACCACATTTTCTGACCATCTGAGATTACCGAATAACATTATGCTCATGGGCGAGACATACGACTACCTTTTTTTAGTCACATATCGACATCTTTGCAGTCACATTTTTACAAACTGCTACATTCATACATCAGAAAAGTGAATATTGTGAAAATGGTCATATATTTGTTATTCATTACATGTAAAGTGACATTTTAGGCCTTGCAAAGATCTAAATAGTCCTGAGCTCAGTCCCAAATATACCACAGTTACCACATATTTGGGTATTTATATGCATTTAGGTTATTATGACCAGTTTAACCATGCATCAGCCCAGACACGTGTTCTTTCAAAAGTGATCCTTGACTCGAGATGAACTGGCGTCTCCAACACTAGAGGGAGCTCCAACATTGTTCTACAGCATCTACACTGATAAGACTGTAGAGTGGTGACACTGACACTAAGGGGAGCTCTAAAATTGTTCTACAGCATCTACACTGATAAGACTGCCTGTAGAGTGGTGACACTGACACTGGGGGGAGCTCTAACATTATTCTACAGCAGCTACACTGATAAAGCTGCTTGTAGAGTGGTGACACTGACACTAGGGGGAGCTCTAACATTGTTCTACAGCAGCTACACTGATTAGGCTTCCTGTAGAGTGGTGACACTGACTCTAGGGGGAGCTCTAAAATTGTTCTACACCAGCTACACTGGTAAGTGCCTGTAGATGTGCCTGTAAATGTGACATTTTGTTTACTGGTCAGATTGTTTAAGAGTGATCAGCCAATGCCGACCACTCTTTATGCTAAAAATGGCAATAATCAAACCACACAATCACTCACTAGTCCAGTCCATTCCAGCTTTAGAGAACAATTAGCTTTGGTAAAGGAGAAATAAAATGACTGTATTCGGAGGGGAAAAAGAAGTGTGATGTGTATGTCATGCTCACACTCACTATGTAATTAAGTGACAGTAATTAAATGCTTACTAACCACAGCTTTTGATGCATCAGAAGTGTCTTTATAATG
>BRDA01017012.1:23281-35100 GCA_036984385.1 Crenuchus spilurus | reverse complement strand
TTTTGATCTGTGATTTGTGTTCTATTCTGAATAAAATATTAGATGTTGGCACCTCCACATCATTGCATTCAGTTTTTATTCACCATTTGTTTAGTATCCCAACTTTTTTGGAATTCGGTTTGTACAAACAGATCAGATTATGTTGATGTAGCTATTTACATGTTGATATATGCGGCAGAAATATCGCTGGGTGAATCATTTATTAAGTCTCAGCACAGAGTTTCACTTTTAGCTCTGCTGTGTTTTTAGACAATAGGCTTTAGCACACGCACTGAACCAAAAGACTGACTAACTTTAAACTTAAGGTAAACAACTCGCATTTAGGCAGCAATTCTACCAGTCAGCAGCTAACTAGCTCTCTCTCTCTCTGTTCTCTGTCTCTCTCTCTGTCTGTCTGTCTCTCTCTCTCTCTCTCTCTCTCTCTCTCTGCTGTTCCTGCTGCACCAGAGCCACTGTTTGTTTCTGAAACTGGTTAAAGTTGATAACTAATGTTAGCGGCTCATAATTGTCTTTATACTTACAGCCGCAAGCAGCCTGGTTGGCAACTAAACTAACGACTTCACGTGAGCCTACAAAAATCAGCCACAGCTGTCTGGAGTGGACTACTTTAACTTTAATTGCACTTTGCATAATAAGAAAACTAGGATCACCTTTGGGAAAGAAAGCCGTCGACAGCTGTCTCCCCTCATTCTGCCTTCTTTCTTTTTCCTCCCTTTCTTTCTTCTTTTGAAATCCTGAATTCTGCTTTTTGGGCAGCATGATCTGTATCACCCAGGTCATTCAATCTAGGCTCACTGACGTTACACTTGTCGCTAGTCGCTGTTGGGCGGACTAAACCATTTTGGGCCTCAAAGAGGGGGCCCCCAGAATGTCCAATATGTTGAGAGGACTGTGACTAAAGTTCATTCCCTCAGTTGATATTATCAATATATTTGAAATATGAATTAATTAATAAATAATTAATTTGAAGGCCCAATTAATTCAAAATAAAAACAACCAAAAATTAATACAAAATTCAGGATTTTTATGGGCCCCTCTCCCTACTCGGGCCCTGGGTAGTCAGGTCCACTTTTCCCCCCACTACCATGCCCATGGTCACCACTGTACTTTATTACTGGTCCATGACACAAAGAAAATGTCATATGACAAATGGTTTCATATACAGTACCTTGTGAAAGTATTCACCACCCTTGGCATTTTACCTATTTTGTTACATTACAACCAGTATTTAAACTTTTTAAATGCAAAATATGCAGATACATCACATATAAGTGAAATGAGAAATATATATAGAGACCAAAGGGCTTCGGGGTTCTCATGCAGAGAATGGAGTGTCTGTCCATATTACCACAATAAGACATACACTATACAGAGCTGGGCTTTATGGAAGAGTGGTCAGAAAAAAGTCTTTACTGACAGACAAAAATAGGAAGGCTCATTTTGAGTTTGCCAAAAGTCATATGGGAGACTCCCCAAATGTAGGAATATGTATTTTTTTATAGTTTTGATGACTTTAGTGTAGTAGGTGTCAACAGTCAGGCGAGGCAGAGAACTAGATCTGTGATAACAGTGGGGTTATGGAGAGGCTGGTTGACTGAAACACAATTGGAACACACTACATAAGTCCTATTAATAACAGCATGCCTCATTTAATTAAAAATGACTATTATTATAGGTTCATCTTCATGCCAAGAGAGATGAAATACCATGATTTATTGAGATAAATCAAGCACTTTTATGTAAAATGAAAAATCACACATTCAGCATGGTCATATACTGTATCTGGAATGAAATGTTACTTGCTTTATAACAACTTTTTGCAACCATTTAACTATGACACTGGTAGTTGATTCAGGCTCCTTATATCAAATCATCAAATGGTTGACAACAAAGGGGCACCACTACATTACATTATCTTATGGTGACTCAACCTTTTATGCTCAATTTTCAGCATGAATTAATTAACAAATTTTGGACTGTTAACTAATGAGCACGTATTCAGAACACAGAGGATATGCTTCTCAATTCTGGTCCTTTTTTCTTGTGCAAAAGTAATTTATAAATAATAAATACTTCAAAGGTAGTTTTAAGTCGTGTGCAGATAAATGAATGGAAGAGGATAGAGGGCAGAGATTGTAGAAATTAAATGCCAACAATTGTCAATTGAAATCAAAGCCAAATCTGGAACATTAGTATGTAATCACGAAAGCCCAAAATTCTTAAAATTTTACGTCCCAAAAATAGGACATGCCATGTAAAAAAGAGGACATATGTTCATCCTCTGGCAACTCATATTCATATAATTCAAAGTGATATGTGGCTTTAATACTGTTGTAAATTGCTTTCTGGTGCCCAATTGTGTGAGAGACAGGTATATTTACTAGGTAAATTCAGAGTAGCTGAAGCCTTACCAATCAGGCACAAAACAACCAGTATAATCCTCCAGTCCATTGTAGTGTCCCTAGCCTAAAATGAAAAAGTTTAGTTTACACAACTGTCAGTAATTCATGACAAAGGTTCAACATCTATTTTAAACCATGTTCACACCACATAATGTTAAACACATAACTAACAACAATTATACAAGTAAGAACCTTGCTTATATATATTTTTTTAAATATGTACATTATTAACAAAAGTAGTTCTAAGCCTTCTTGGTCTATTCTAATTCTTCTTCTAACCTCTTACAATAACCTTTAAACTACCCAGTAGTCTTTCTCATGGCATTACACTGGCAGTAAAATACAATCTGTGACTCACCTGTATTGACAGGTAGCAGCTTTTTGGGAGAAGAGTGATGCTCTCAGATCAGTGGCTAGCCACAAATGTAAACACATAGCTGGATAAAGGACCATTCATTTTCATATAGGTAATCCTGTCAATCCCAAGACTTGACAAACTGTCCAATGAGAGCTCGTCTGCTGTGTTGTTTACCCTGACAAACTTGAAAAACAACAAGTCTTAGTGCTGTCAGTAAAACTGCTTTGTTTCCTCATGCTGTCAATTATCACCTGTATCAGGTTATGTGAGGCTGCTTGGAATTTTACAGAAAAAATGTGTAGGTGATAAAAGGGCATGTTGCACATCAATCCATTTGCTTCTAAAATGTTTTGGACTAAAAAAGAGGATCCTCAAAGTTTCTTTAGTAAGGCAGTGGATATATATAGAAACTCAAAGAACTATGAATGTGGATGTTGACCTTTACAGCAGAGAGACATTCTATGCTTGTGAAATAAATTATTTAATCAATGATCATTTTACAATCAAAAGCATATATGTTGTCCAGAAGCACTGCATAGAAAACCACTGAAAACTGTATTTTTCAAAAGTCTCAGGAGCCTTCATGGCCATTCTCCTAAAACTTTGTAGGAGCAAAGAGAAAGAGTGTATTTTGAGATTCCTGTTTTTAGTACCACAAGCATAGTAAGCATATTGTGAAATTTTATTGACATCTTGAACTAAAACAGAGTTCTTTTGTCAGGAGAAATATCTGAGTAGCAGGTGACTTTAGCTAAAGTCTATTTTGTTTCTTTATATTTAACTTTATATTGGTTAAATGATGCTGTAATAGATAAATAGTTTGAGACGTTAAAGGTTCAACACGGCACTGAAATGGTTTGGTGCTGTATAATGTGAAAAATACCAATATGGAGTTTTATTATATATAATAAAACTGAATATAATTCCTGTGTAGAAGAAAACAACCAAACAAACAATAGTCAAAGGTTACTGAGTGCTCAGTATTGTCTGAGTTATATTGGACACTTTCTAGTGACTGACTTTGGTATGGGTCTGAGAAAAACACACTTTTACCAAGTTCCTTATTGTACAATATACTTCATTAATATCATTCAAAGAAACACATTTTTGGTTTTCTTTTTAAACATCAAAAAGAAAATCACAAATAAGGCACAATGCCATGCCTTGATGTTATTTTGTACAGTACACTTAAAGTTATAGAAAGTTAGCAAAGTGTCATGGAATGCATGGAATGGTCCCTGTCACGTCAAAAACCTTAGTGCCACTCATACTTGAAAGCTAAAACTGCTATCACACTTTCAGACGGGAACTTACAGGGTACAGAAATTTCCTAGTTCCTCCTAGATATAAATCTTTAGAAAAATATATTTTTTCTCCATTACTTAGATGGTAAATTAGTGTAAAAACCAGAGCAATTAACAACATCTGTCACACTTGACTTGAGATTAATGGCTCTACAAAATGTATTTCTGGGCTTGTTGTACCACCACAGTCAAGGCTGTCTACAGTATCCGGTGGCCAGTGTGGAGGATTTTATGGATTTTTAGTATGACTTTTTAATGAAGTATACAGCATTTAAAACACATTCTAATCAAGTATAAAGGAGCACATTTTATGAATGCGTGAGAAGCAGCCATTGCACACACAATAGTCAATAGAAGATGAGATCACTGTCACATAAGTACATACAATAGTCAATAGAGAATTAAATGTGATATGGACACACACTACTACTTGATACACAGTTATTTTAAGACATCGAAGGGTTAGACAATGGGACTCTAAATATGTATAGATAAGTATATGGATGACCATACAGACCAACATGTCTTGTGTAATTGAAAAATGGTGGTAGAGTAATAATGATGTGTTTGAGAATCATCGAACAGTCTTGAAAATAAAGGAACTTTTTTTTTTTATTCTTAGGTTATTCATATTTTAAGGAAACTTGCATGTTGACCATGACAACAAGGACTTAATATGTTTGTGAAATAAATTACTTCAGTGCTGATCATTCTACAGTAAAAACCGTATGTTCTCCAGAAGCTGTGCATAATCATTCATTTGAAACCCACAGGAACACTATATTGCTCAAATGTCATTCTGTGGTGGCCATTCTCCTGAAATGTCTTAGCAGACTAAAATGAGGCATGAGACACTTCTAGCCCAAATAAAATAATAATAGTCATAGAATCAACGCTCAGAAGAATCTTAGTTCTGGAGTCAATAAAGATTATTTTAAAAAGGCAAACGCACAAACCTTGCGCCATCATTGTCGCAGCACATGATGTAGAAAGTATAAAGTAGCCTTTACTCCTCTACTCTTAATGATGCTGCACACAGTCAAGTCTCTACATGAACTACAGATGACATGCGGGGCCAAATTGAATTTGCGTTAACTGCACTATTTTTTTAAATTATGTTAAATTGAGATCGCGTTAATGCGTTATTAACTTTGACAGCCCTAATTATTTCAGAAACATGAACTGGTTCAGTGCCTATTGAGCATTAGTGTTTATAACAATGTTAGCCTTTCAGTTATAGTTCTAAAACAAATAAGTACAATTTGGACATCTGAGGTAAATGGAAAAATAGGTAAGTATGATTTCTGAGTGAACCATTTGTTTAATATACTGTTGGCCCTCATCCTGTGCCTCCACAGCAGCTCTGATGTGCTGACTCATGAACTTTACAAGACCTCTGAAGCTGTCTGTGGTATCTTAGACCAAAATGTTAGCAGCAGATACAGTATATAGCCTATTTTAGTATACCAGTCCTGTATCTTGTGAGGTGGAGCCACCAAAAATCAAACATGTTGCAGCAAAACAAAATGGAACAGACTGTGATCTGGGAAATGTTGAGGCATCTGTCCACTATTGACTGTGACAACCTTTTCAGAGATTACCTGACTGTCATATACAATAACAACTTGACCCTTGAAGTTACTCAAGTCTGTAAGCTTGTCCATTTTCCCCACATCCAACATATGGATTATGAGAACCGACTGTTCTCTTACCGTCTGTGAGCAGTCATGTTTTATTTTGTCAGTGTATAGTGGTGCTGTAAAGTGGACAAAACTCAAAAGTGGCCAGTGAGCACTAGTACAAAGTAGATGTTTCTAATGACGTGACGGTGAGTGTATAAATAATGGTACACTGTGTATTCTTCAGAGAAACTTCAGTTCTTCTGGGAATGCATGTTTTATTTATAAACAAAGTAAAATTCAACCATCCTCTAAGAAGACTCCCAGGTCAAAGCAGGCAAGTTAAATTCATGAAGCCTTCTCATGCATAACATACTAGCTTAAAAATTCATTCTGTTTAGTCACAAGTGTATCATATTTACTGCACACATACATTTATACCTGCCCCTGTACTACATTATAAATATACCCTTTAAGGTACAATGCGGTCTTTAAGGTGAAATATTGTATCTTAGGTTTTTACTACTTTCTCTTTATCCAGGGGAAAGGAGCTGACCTGGATATTTAAACAGTAAAATAAAAAGGTTATGACCAGGTAAGTGGAGTCAATACAAGTTCATCTTCAAATGCATTCAATACAACACAATGTGAAGCAGTTATGTTTACAAACTAAAAGGGGCTGAACACATACCCATCAGGAACACCATCCCATGACAGGAAGTGTACTGATGGTTCAGCACCTATTTTTTAAATATAGGTATTGTAGACATGATTAAGTCTCAGTTTTAAAAGAAGCAGTTTATTAACTTTTCATCACCTAGAAACAATTGCTGATTACAATGCAGTTTTCGCAAAACTAGCTACTTGGCTATTTTTTTTTTGTTTCTGCAGTTAATGTTATTTTTGTAGTTGCAGTTGCTTTGTAGTACTTATTTCTGGAAGACTACACCTATTAGAATTATTGTCATATCACATTCCACTGGCATGTCACACACTGACATTTGTTTCTGACTGTTGTATCATTTGCAATCTGGGCACTCAAGAATGGTCTGTTTTCAATGTGCATTTATATGATATTAGTAGTAAGTACAGAAAATAATGTTTGCACATAACATGATTTAGTAAACTTTTCTCTGGGTAACATGCTCATAGAGGGTAATGAACAACATAATGATCAATCACTACAACACAGTTTTAATGTTCTCTAATTGTTTTATGCTTAATTTTGTTTCTGTTGCTTATCAAAGCATGTGTTGCTTATTTTCCACTTCCTTGACCTTTTATGTCACAAACAAAACAATGAGTAATGAGTCATGCGACGTACTAGTTCTAAAAATATGACTTCGCAAGAAAGGCCTAATTTCTGTGATCTGTCTTTCTCTCTCTCCCTCTCTCTCTCTCTCTCTCTCTCTCTTTGCATAGTTTAGCAATATAATACAAAATATTATTTTACATGTAATTATAATTCACCAGGGAAAATGTAATATGAGCTCCTAAAAGCACTTACATTTCACATTTTCATGTGACCTAATGTAATCACGTAAAAAAGTGATCACATTTGCAAAAAAGAATCATATGAAAATACTTAAAACTAAATACGTTTTTTTTTCTCTGAAAAACAAGTAATATATTAGAGAGTGATACCTTTGTTGAAGATGGAAGAAAAGAAACCCTTCATAACTCAAAATTTACCTCCAAAATACTCTCAATGCTTTTTAACACATTAACCTTTTTAGAGTGGACTCCCAAACATATTCCTTGTTATCTACTCTCCTTGGGTGTTTAGTTCCAAAGAGATCAAGCCACTCATTCACAGGTTAAGCTGTCTCAGTAAAATAAAATAAAAAAATTTTCTGTGTGTGGAATTTTGGATTGAATGACAGCTGTACAAATAATTAAGGACTTTAAATAAATTAAAGTAATATTGTGGCATCAACCATGCAGGGGGGCAGTGTTCTTATGAACAGGTTAGTAGTTCATGCTTTGCAAAGTCTCATGGGAATGCACACATCCCGCTGTTTCAGTGTTGTTTATTGTTTATTAGTTGTTATTTGTTGTTTAAGTGTAAGTAGACTTTAGTTGGGGTTATTTGGGGAAGTTTAAATTGGGGTTGGTACAGTTGCAATAGATTAGATATAGAGATGACTAAGCTGTTTATTGTGGCATTATTCAAGATCTGCTTTGTTCTCAAGTGTTCTTGTTGAAGTATAAATAAAGACAAAATGTGTTCTCTGACTGTTCTTCTGCCACTACATTGCTGTAGACAAAACAAAACGGGGAAACTGACCAATGAGATAATAAACAGTATTATTCTGCTAAACTACAATAGAGACACTGTAACACAACAGTAACATGCTTGCATATACTATGAAATTACCAAAAAAACCTGTTGTTCTACGGTTATTCAATATACAATAAAAAGAGTTACAAAAATAACAGTAGATGTACTGTAAAATAACAGAAAAATGCTGTTTTTAAACTGTTTCTAGATCATAACATTCTACAGTGAGCTTGTTGTCCAATAGGCAGATCTACCCTCTTATATCTAACAGGCTTACAGCCATGCAATCCTAAGCCATGGGAAATTGCCTATTAATATCTGCCAGACACTTTAAGTTGTTAAATGCAAAACAGGGACAAGGAAACTACAACTTTGTGACTTTGAGTCACCCTGTTTATAAATGCCTTAGACAAACACTGGCAGTAGAATGGAAAGTGCTTAAAGTTAAGTTGATCCACTCGGCATCCATATTTGCAATGCCTCCTATGCTGTTACTTGAGGCATACAAGACAAGGCTCCTATTGCACAAAAATGACAAAAAAACCTAAAAAATTTCTAGAGCTTTGCTCACATAATGATGAAAAAATTTAAGGCGCTTCAGCAAATTTTAGGCAAATAACAAGGGTGATGAGAATGTGGCTTTCTTCTGGATAACTTTACTTGAAAGTTGATGTGTTCTTTTTATCGAAAATTAGGACTTTCCCTGAATCAGATGTGATGATATGTGAAACGAGTATTATGAGTGTTCCCATACTTTTTTGCAGCACTGACTTGTGTGCTTGGTTGCACCTGTGGCCTAAAGGTTAAAGTGGACTTGGGTCCATAAGTGCCTGTAAGTGCCGTCTCACTAAATGGTCTTAATGGTGGTGGTGGAAAGAGCTCCCATAACAAACTCTGGACTATCCAGCTATCCTGGACAATACATCACACACCCTACATGACTTACTGTTAGGTTATTGATGTTGTTCAAAGTGCTACCAGACGACATCCCTGTGGAAAGGTCCTACAAGCGCTCAGAGAACAGAGATTCAACCTAAAAGACAGAAGAGTCAGAAATGTGGTTTTCTCTAATTGTTCAGACTGCCTGTCCATTATCATAAGTCAGCTACTATGGTAGACTGAGATAAAAGTACTGCTCTATGTCTTGATAAGTGTTCAAGGACAAGACGCCAGGGTGTAACTGGATCATCCTGAGCCAGATTATGTTTCAGCAGTAAAGTTTGATGTAATTTGAGCAATTTTAAACCTAACACTTACTGGTCAGACATTAGAGTACTTTTAGCAAGTCATTCAACTCCACTGTAGCAATGAATGTAGCAGGAGATTGTTTGCCAACAGCACATCCATCCATCCATCCATCCATCCATCTAGTTAGCTAACTAGCTATTTGCATGTTTGGTACATATGAGGGTCAGTTATACCAGAATTCCATGTGTCCCAGGAAACCCACCCAGCAGTAAAGTGGATATAGATCTGATCTTGATTTAAGGTATCATCACATAAAAACTGGAATACATTTTTTTCAATTGTCATGGACACTGTGGCGTTGTTTACAACACAACCAGAAAATTTTAACATTTCATTGAGGATGGCATCAGTAACTTCACTCAGAACATTCAGTTATGAGATCTAGCATAACTTCAATACAGTACTCAGTTCAACTTATAGTACAAACCGGATTCCAAAAAACTTGGGACACTAAACAAATTGTGAATAAAAACTGAATGCAATGATGTGGAGATGCCAACATCTAATATTTTACTCAGAATAGAACACAAATCACAGATCAAAAGATTAAACTGAGAGAATGTATCATTTTAAGGGGAAAATATGTTGTTTCAAAATTTCATGGTGTCTATAGGTGAAAGATCTGGACTGCAGGCTGGCCATTTCAGTACCCGGATCCTTCTCCTACGTAGCCATGATGTTGTGATTGCTGCAGAATGTGGTCTGGCATTATGTTGTTGAAAAATGCAGGGTCGTCCCTGAAAGAGATGACGTCTAGATGGGAGCATATGTTGTTCTAGAACCTGAACATAGTTCTCTGCATTAATGATGCCTTTCCAGACATGCAAGTTGCCAATGCCACAAGCACTCATGCAAACCCCATACCATCAGTGATGCAGGCTTTTGAACGGCGCGTTGATAATAACTTGGGTTATCCTTGTCCTCTCTGGTCCGGATGACATGGCGTCCCAGTGTTCCATAAAGAACTTCAAACCGTGACTCATCTGACCACAGAACAGTCTTCTATTTTGCCACACTCCATTTTAAAAGACCCCTGGCCCAGTGCAAACATCTGAGCTTGTGGAGCTTGCTTAGAAATGGCTCCCTCTTTGCACTGTAGAGTTTCAGCTGGCAACGGCAGATGGCACGGTGGATTGTGTTCACTGACAATGCTTTCTGGAAGTATTCCTGAGCCCATTCTGTTATTTCCTTGACATTGGCATTCCTGTTTGAGGTGCAGTGACGTTTAAGGGCCCGGAGATCACGAGCATCCAGTAGAGTTTTACGGCCTTGACCCTTACGCACAGCGATTGTTCCAGATTCTCTGAATCTTTTGATGATGTTATGCACGGTTGATGATGATAACTTAAAAGTCTTTGCTATTTTACGCTGGGTAACACCATTCTGGTATTGCTGCACTATCTTTCTGCGCAACAATGGTGGAATTGGCGACCCTCTTACCATCTTGGCTTCAGAGAGACACTGACACTCTGAGAAGCTCTTTTTATACCCAATCATGTTGTCAATTGACCTAATTAGTGTTAATTGGTCTTCCAGCTGTTTGTTATATGCTCAATTTCCTTTTTCCAGCCACTTATTGCTACTTGTCCCAACTTTTTTGGGATTTGTTGACACTGTGAAATTTTGAATCAACATATTTCTCCTTTAAAATGTTACATTTAATCAAATTAAACTTTTGATCTGTCATCTAAGTTCTATTACGAATAAAATATTGACATTTGCCATCTTCACATCATTGCATTCAGTTTTTATTCACAATTTGTTTAGTGTCCCAACTTTTTTTTTGGAATCCGGTTTGTATTATAAATGTAACTTCAATATGTCCCAAAATAAGTCTTGAATGTGTTTACAACACAATCAGAAAACGATGTAAACATTACACCAGGGGTAGGCAACTCCAGTCCTGGAGTGTCCAGCACAGTTTGGTGATGTCACTGCTCTGACACTGCAATTAAACATGCTAATTGCCCACTGAGTTGAATCAGGTGTGTTTGATCAGGTAGATCACCAAACTGTGCAGGAAACCGGCACTCCAGGACTGGAGTTGCCTACCCCTGCATTACACTGAGGATGGCATCAGTAACTTCACTCAGAAGGCAAGTGGTTATGCTAGATCTCATAACTGAATGTTGAAGCTGAATGTACTCTCTATTAGGTGAAGAACAGAGTCTGCCGTCACAAGAAAATAACTTTTTCACCGTAACATTTTTTCTTTAACTTTCAGCAAAACTTTATGCAGTTAATTTGATCACTGCTTGTGAGGGAGTCTAGCTTATTGTCGAATGTTGTTTGAACACAAATGATGAAGTCCTCACTGAAAACAATCACGGTCCATGTTGGGCATCAGTGTCAGCAACACTTTATCAGATAACAAAACCTCAGTAAATCCTAAAGCCGTCTGAGACAAGAAGTGGATTATCTCTCATGTAAGTCGAAGTTGTAAGTCAATACTCTAGATCGTATTGGTGAACGGAAGACTCACTTCAATGACTACGGTAGGAGTCACATTACGTCCCCATCCGTTGAGGTCAGGACCTCACGGCCAAAGGACGTGTCAAACCACTAGATGGACTAGTTTGTGTGGACTAAGTTGAGTCACCCGTTAAT
>BRDA01017012.1:0-23271 GCA_036984385.1 Crenuchus spilurus | reverse complement strand
GAACAAACCGTGACTCATCTGACCACAGAACAGTCTTCTATTTTGCCACACTCCATTTTAAAAGACCCCTGGCCCAGTGCAAACGTCTGAGCTTGTGGAGCTTGCTTAGAAATGGCTTCCTCTTTGCACTGTAGAGTTTCAGCTGGCAACGGCAGATGGCACGGTGGATTGTGTTCACTGACAATGCTTTCTGGAAGTATTCCTGAGCCCATTCTGTTATTTCCTTGACATTGGCATTCCTGTTTGAGGTGCAGTGACGTTTAAGGGCCCGGAGATCACGAGCATCCAGTAGAGTTTTACGGCCTTGACCCTTACGCACAGCGATTGTTCCAGATTCTCTGAATCTTTTGATGATGTTATGCACGGTTGATGATGATAACTTAAAAGTCTTTGCTATTTTACGCTGGGTAACACCATTCTGGTATTGCTGCACTATCTTTCTGCGCAACAATGGTGGAATTGGCGACCCTCTTACCATCTTGGCTTCAGAGAGACACTGACACTCTGAGAAGCTCTTTTTATACCCAATCATGTTGTCAATTGACCTAACACATCTGTTTGAACACAGATGATGAAGTCCTCACTGAAAACAATCACGGTCCATGTTGGGCATCAGTGTCAGCAACACTTTATCAGATAACAAAACCTCAGTAAATCCTAAAGATCTAAACTGCAATTCAAAGTAAAAAGCTAAAAAACACAACTTCTCTGTCCCAGTGATATGCATCTTGCCATAGTAATGTAAACTAAATTTTCTTCACGAGTGATAAGATGATTCAGTTACACACATTCATTAGAATATTAAGATCACACTCAGAACATTCTCAGAGAAGTCTGATGAGTGGTGCATTTTGGCTATTTTTGAGGAGTGTTAGACTTTGTCTGCTTTAACGTATAACTTCTCTGGTAGAGCTCAGTGATATTCAACATTGCAATGTCATTACATTTCTGCTTAATGAAGTGGAATCATGTTATATGATAAATCACACTACAACATCTAGTAATCAAATGGCAAAATCTGGGTCTAGTGGACGCCACTAGAACATTACTCAAGTTCAGTAATCAGAGTTAACGCTTTGTTTAAAATCAGCATACCAGTGATTGTTATCAACGAGTTAAGAAATGCAGCCCTTGACGACGTGTGACTCACGTCAGCCGTTGAAATGTTACTTTCACTCATGAATACTTAATAGTGAATTGTTTCAGTTTTACTCATAAAAAATGGCTTTTAAAATGGCAGCATATGAGCTTAAGGAACAGTTAAAAAAAAAAAAAAAAAAAAGAAACTTAAATATTTGACATTAGCAAAGTATTCATGTATTCTCCATGACTATGTACTGTGGTATTTGTATACCACAAATTCTTAGGCCTCATTGTGCATGTTTAAACAGAGCATTAGGTGTTCATAGTCACACCTATCTACATGCTGATTTTGTGTAATGTAACTAATCTCCAAAATCATTGGACAGTGAGTCATAATTGTAACTGTGTGCTATGAGTTAATATAAAAAATTAATGTTCCATAGCTGAGTGCCAAAATGTAGAGAAACCCAGGATTCCCAGAAAAACAATGGATTGAGAAAATTGGAACTAAATTTCATAATACAATATATTTTAAAAACGTAAAGAACTTCAAACTGCTATATATCAATGAGGCATGAAAGAGCTTCAATCCACAGTCAAATGTGGTGACATCATAAATAACTGATTTCAGTACTTCAGTCTTTTTACATGGTTCCTACAGCTTAAGTCAAGTTAAATTAAATACTTTTTAAGACTTTTTAATGTCACTTGAAATGAAATTTAGGACCAAATTCACAACAAACCACCACATCAATTACATAGAGTTAGTGACAGTTTAACCCAAATGTTTATTTTAACATAAAACATGATTTTTTGGTTCAGTATAAAAGTTTCACATTTTGAAAAACATTACACTTTCCAAAGTTGAAGACATGGAAAACAGTACATAGTAGGATATCAGCAATATCAATCTGGGAACATTGCACAGAATGTCTCCAACTCCCTCATTTGACATTTGTGACTGTTGTTTTGTCACGGTATTCAGAGACCAGAGTACCTCCGCATTCAGTGTAGGCGTGAAGCTGAACATTGATTGGAAATGTGGTGCTGGTGTCACTGCTGTTAATATCAGAGGTGGGGTGGAGGCTAAAATCCATTTAAACTATCTTTTACAGGAATTAATATAAAACATATAAGCATCCTAATTTACATATATTGGCATTTCAAGAAAAAGTCAAGATCGGAGGGGTCAGAAGTGTTAATAATTTAAAAGTTTTTTTGTTTCCTGGCTGCAATCAAATTACATGTGCAATGCTATATGTAGACAACCATTCAACCAGTCTAGTGTTAAAATCATTATAAACAAATAACTTCAATGTGTCCCAAAATAAGGCTTGTATGTGTGGAATATATGTCTATACTTTAATAAGTTGGTTTCACATCATTAGGTTTAATAACATTTGATTAATTGATTATTTTTATAATTGTACATAAAACAAAAGTTGACACAAGACAATAATATATGAATACAGTATGTATGAAGATACATGTGTCACATTATTGCTAATATTTAATTAAAAACAAAAACATGAAAATGAATTAAAAAATAATGCTAACCACATGCATGTTAGTAGCACTTCAGATTTCTTCTGGAAATTGTGAGACGGTCTGTAACACTGTAGGTGAGTGAACACAAGGCTAAGGCTTCATAATAACAAGTGAATTTTAGTAAATGTTGTCATAGTTTGATTTGTTGTGTTTGGTTAACTGGTGTGGAAAAGCTGAATTTCTAATAATAAACAAGTGACTAATATTAACCTAACTTTACTGCAGTTTGAGTTTCACGCTGCGCATGTGTGACTCCACTGCCTTGATTCCCATCATGTGAATCTGAAACATTTTTTGCAACAAAATACACTGTGCCTCATACACACTGCCTGGTACCGGTTTCAGCCATGCAGGAAAATCTTGGTTGTACAGCCAATTTTCATTGAATTTACACTTTCCAATGTAAAGTAACTGCTACATAAACAATGTGTATCTGTTCCGACAGTCGCAGCCATTAAGCTGCAAAACTTGAGCACTCAGTAAATGATTTAAAAAAACATAAATGTTACCAATTCTTTTTAGATTTGACACTAATTACAGTCATAAAATCCTACTTACCATGTGTTAACATTTTAATGCCAATCAAGGCCTTATTTTTTAGATTGATGAATTCAATGTCTTTTAATACTTTTTAAGGATCAGTGGGAACCCTGTTTTATTGTGATGCTTGTGCTTTCAATATAAAGATTAAGATTAACCAATTAGATTTTCACACAACAGAATTTGACCTCTGCTTTTAACCCATTCGTGCAGTGAAACACACACACACACACTAGTGAACACACTAGGCTGTGAGAATTTGTGCCCGAAACGGTGGGCAGTCCTTATCCACCAGTGCCCAGGGAGCAGTTAGGGGGTTAGGTGCCTTGCTCAAGGGCACTTCAGTCATGTCCTGTCTGGGGATCGAACCAGCAACCTTTTGGTCACAAGACCAGATCCTTACCACTAGGCCATGGCTGCCCCCATAACTAATAGTCTTTTCATTTTGCTGCTGGGAACATATGTGACCCCGCCAGGGAAAACCAGGTCAAAGTCATTCTTTTTGTTCAAAATTCGTTTTTTTTTTTTTTCAAAAAAAGTTTTGTTTTTGATCAAAATATGTACTACGATAGATATCTTAGACTGTTATCTTTCATTTACAGCAATAATACAGAGTGGCTAAGTTTTGTCGCTAATGTGAGTGACACGATATTGACATGATATCTCAATAAGTTGCCCAGTGACTTTGGCCTGGTTTTCCCTGGCGGGGTCACATATATGTTTTATTTTCATTACATGTAAAGTTAAACATCTTAATATTGTTCGGATAGTAATTACCTCAAACTTGAAAAGAAATATTCTAATAATTTGAGATTCTGGATTTCTGATTTTCATCAGCTTTAAGCCACACTGATTAGCAGTAAAACAAAAAAAAGGCTTGAAATATGTTACTTTACATGTAATGAATGTAAAATATGACAGTGTACCTTTTTGAATGAAATTATAAACAACATTGCACAACATTGAACGGTTTTTATGTTGCTTGTATCCAATGTCTCCTTTTGGTAACAGGCTTTCCACAAGAAATCTCTAATATGTCCTCCTGACCCACCAAAGAGCAATATTTGAGCAATGAAGTTTTTCTCTGAGATAATCTCTTTGTTGTAGAGAGAAATGCATCCTCAGATCATTTCAGGCGCTTTTTTATTGCAAATGGTCGTGCAATGAATAGTTAAAGCCAAATCTAAATGAAGGTGGTATTGTCACGTAACACGTAAACACCAAAAGATAATAACAAACCTGTTTCCTCATTCATAAACAAGTAAGAATACTAATATGCACCTGCTCATTCAAAATATTTTCTGACATCAAGGCTATTATTAGAGAGACTGTCACTTTTACTCTCTACTCTTCTGCTGCACTCTTCAGTGAAGACTTTACACTACATGTTGGAACATTGCTTTGAGCATTTTATTGCTTTCAGCCAGGATAGTATTAATTAGGTCAACTACTAACCTGCTTTATGATGCATTTTCCACACTTCAAACGATACATTCCCTGCACAGTACCACGTCTTCTCAATTTATGAATCCCATCACACACCCTACAGGTGTTTTATAGACTGATCATCCTTGTGCAGTGCCATTTGCAGAGGCCTGAATTTACTACCACCTTAAACATGGAAGGCGACTAATTGTTTGTTCAGGGAGCTTACAACACATTTTCCAGCTAATTCAATTTCCAGTTAATGTCTTCATATTAACTACATATTACACAGTTTTATAGGCCTTCAAAAACAAGAGACAACAAACTTACACACTTTTCACAATCTCAAAATCATGTAAATTCACTCATACTGATGTGGTGCATTTCTACCACATTCATCAGCAACAACAACAGTAATTCATTCAGTTTAGGTTTTCTTTACTTTGGTACTTACAGTTTGAATAAATATATAATACTCTGTTCAGTTTTGATCTGCTGGCCTGCTTCTTGTATGGCAAAGTCTGTTTTATCTGTGTACAGCAAGTGCACAAGAATTTTACATAAAATTGCTTACATTCCAACACCATCACCTGCACTCTGCTTAGACCAGATATCATATAAAAGGTCAGTAAGCAGAAAAAAAAACAATTTAAAAAGTTTATGGATAAAATAGATTTTTTATGGATAAAAGGATTATGGATAAAAGTAGAGTAGCCAGCGTATATTATGCATAAACGTGTATTAGACATGGCATAGGCCTATACGTCCATATACTTCCAAAACAGTATTTAAACAGGAACAGCAGTTTTTTTATGCAGCAAGGACAAATATCCAACTTGGTCCATAATGTTCAGTAGTACATCATACAATTCACTTTTACAGTAGTAGATTTGAATCTTTTCCTATTTGAACTTAGTTGAACAGTAAAAAAAATTCTTAAAAATGGTTATCAAATATTCAGGGCGTATAGACTGATTTCTTTGACTTCTTGCATCTATAGACAAGTTAAAAACGTAGTTATGGCCAATGGCCATACAGCTACAACTTTAGGTATAAAAATGTCAGATGGTGTAATGTTGCCTGCCTATAGAACTATACCACACACAGAGGACAATTTAATTTCTTACATGTTGCTTTTTGACAGAGAAGACGTCCTGCAGAAGTTTGACAACAGGAGTATCTGACTGTAGATGTCACTGAGAAAATATGGTGCTGTACTGTGAAATGTTTCAATCATGTCATATGTCATCAATGTACAGTAATACTGTGAATAAAGCTTAGCTATTCTCAGTCTTACGAAATACAACCAAAAACAGGGTCTTACTGTTGTGATTTGGAGGTATTTTTACAGTAATGTTTTATAGTATGTGGACTGTGTTTCTACAGAAAGTCTTATCTTCTGTTTGGGTTTTGAGGTTTCATAATGTCTTGTTCCTCTGATTGTATCTATCCATCTTGTTGCTCTTCATCTTCATCTCTTCCTCTTTTACTTTCAACTGCTATAGTCATAAATGTCTTGAAGTCATTTCATAGTGTGTCCAAAATAAGAGTTTTATTTTGTGTATATAGGCTTCTAGTGAAATGTGTGGTTTGACTTGGCTGAGGATTTGTTTTCCTTGTCATGAAATGGTGCCAAGTGGAGGCAACAAGACTTGCATGTATCATGGAAGCTGAGAGCTAATTTGCCACAGCTTATCTCTTGTCATGGTCTCCCAGTAAGATTTAAACAAAGGTGCCAGACTAAAGCTACCACCTGTGATGGGCAGCAGCAATATGGAACAATGTCTGAAGTGGATTATCACAACAATGACAACAGCAATAACATTATGCTTACGTTTGTTTACATACGTTAGGTTTACATCAAATCAACTGTGTGAAAGAAGGCTGTCAGGCTTTGCCATTTTTCTGTGTCTTTAAGTCCCCACCCTTGTTCTATTAATCATGCCCATCTTGTTAATGTTCTCACCTGTTTCCCATCCTCTTGTCAATGAACTTCCCTTTACATACCACTGTTTCTCTGTCTAGTTGCTGTTCATTTTGGTTGTTTAATCATGTGTGTGGATGTGTTTATTGAAGTCTAGTCTTTGGTTCTGTTTGTGTGCTTTCTTTATTTTGGTATTTCATAATATTAAATCACCTATTCACCTACTGTGCGCCTGTGTCTGCCATCTTCTCCACATACCGTGACAAAGGCAATGATAAACCACTTATTTACTCTACCAAGAAACCCAAACGGATATGAACATTTTTTAACTGGCAACAGTTTAAATTACATTCACTTTTTAAAAAGTTTCTATAACTTTTAGTATAACTTTAGCTGGAGTAACATTAAATCTCCTGCCCTTTAGCCCTGTCCATTTTTGTTTGGTCACACACTGAAATCAACAAATAATCTCTTTTTGCTAATTTTGTTATGCATGTGACCCTATGAGACATTAATTTTGCCGCTTTCATGCCATTTTTTGTTGAATAACACTTGTTGCTTGGACTATAAATTAACCTTTAGATTCCAGAGTGTTCTATTCTATAGGCTAGTGCTTTTCTGTGGAAACAATACAACTTTTAACACCCATTAGTAGTGGATACACCATAAATTACGTGAATTAGCTTAATAAAAGGGGTGTCTAGATACTTCTCGAAATATATTGTACTTTCAATGACGAGTTCTCCACTAATAATATAAAATGTTGACAAGTTTTGAATGACTTTGCCTGCCTGATTCACTAAGCAGTTCCTATTTCAGTTCTTCTTACACTGCCAATGTGCTGCATACAATCAGAAGGAACAATGCTGTTCAGTGCCGCTATAATATTTGGAACTGATCAGTTTAATAGACTATGGAAAGAATGTTTTAGTATTTATTAGGTTGACATTGTATCATTGCATTAAATTATATTGTTACATTTTAGGGTGTGTTTGAAGAACCTTTATTCAAATTCTGCCTCGTGCACTATTTTCCATTGTTGTGTATGAAGCAATAAGTATGACAAGCATTCATGCAATGTGCTTCACCTTTTCAGGTTAAGTGAGGATGCCTTACTTCTAGTCCTTCATTGAACATGGGGGAGAAACAGGTTGTGGATATGTTTTAAAATGTTTGCTCTTCTATTTTCTTTTTCAGTTTGTAATTATATTATCATTACATGCATCATTGATGACATAAGAATGCATTTTTTACTTTTACTAAGGATGATTATGCAGATGCAGTCACCTCATATATAAAATACTGTAAGGAGACTTGCATCCCTTCAAAGACAATCATAATCAGATGTTCATAATAACAATAAACCCTTGTTCTCTAATGAAATCAGGAAACTGCACTGCCAAGGAAGAGGCCTTCAGAAGTGAATACTGTGACACATACAAAAAGTATGCACTCAACAAAGGTGTCAGAGCTGCCAAACACAAATACAGGGGGAAAATGGAGCAACAGTTATCTTCAAATGACTGTTCTTCAGTCTGGAAAGGACTTCAAGCCATAACCAACTACAAACCCAAATCTCCAAACATCACAGCTGACCCACTGCTGCCTAACCAACTCAACAACTTCTATTCAAGGTTTCAAATACAATGGATATCTCCCCCTTCCCCCCAGTCTACCCCTAGTCTGCGGCCTCTTCACACCTCACCACTACCTGCTCTCAGCTCCAATACATCTACATCTTCTACTCCCTCCCCTCCATCTCTGCAACCTCTTCACACCTCACCCCCAACTGCCCTCAGTTTCAACATACCTTCATCCACTACCCCCACTACCCCCCTCCCCTCCACCACCAATTACTCTGACTGAACAGCAGGTCAGACATGTTCTTAGGAAACAAAAGATCCATAAAGCTCCTGGACCTGATCGAGTGTCACCTGCCACACTCAGGCACTGTTCTGAACAACTCTCACCCATCCTGAATTGTAACATCTTAATCGTAATCATCTTAATCTCACTGACCTCTTCAATCAGTCCCTGTCCATGTCTGCTGTGCCTTCCTGCTTCAAAATCTCTGTCATCATACCTGTTCCCAAAAAGCAGATCTTCTGCCTGAACAACTACAGATCAGTTGCCCTAACATCTATAGTCATGAAGTGCTTCGAGAGACTTTTACTTTAGTATCTCAAGGTCATGATTCATGCCCTCCAGGACCCTCTGCAGTTTGCATATAGTGCCAACAGGTCTGTAGATGATGCCATTAACTTCGCTCCCTCCTGCTTCCTGCAACACCTGGATGGTCACAACACCTATGCCCATGTGCTGTTTGTAGACTTCAGCTTTGCTTTTAACACCATCATCCCTGACCTGCTAATGGTCAAACTGCAGCAGCTCAGTATCCCCTCGTCTGTATGCTACTGGATCCATAACTTCCTGTCCAACAGGACACAGTATGTCAAGATAGGCAACCACATTTCAGACCCTCTCTGCCTCAGCACAGGTGCTCCACAGGGCTGTTTGCTCTCTCCCCTGCTTTACTCTCTTTATACCAGTGACTGTGTTTCTTACAGTGACTCTGTTAAACTTATCAAGTTTGCAGATGACACGACCCTGATTGGCCTCATCTCAAACAACAATGAGTCCATATTCCGGGAGGAGGAGTCACGGCTGGTGTCATGGTGTGAAGATAACAACCTGGAGCTAAACACACAAAAAAACTGTGGAGATGATCATTGATTTCAGAAAGAAACCCTCCGCCCTGCCTCCACTGGTAATTCACGGCTGCACAGTTAATAGAGCTGATTGACAAATTCCTGGGCACTACCATCCAGCAGGACCTCAGATGAGACATACACAGAACTGCAGTCATGAAGAAGGCCCAGCAGCGCATGTATATCCTCAGACAGCTGAAGAAATTTGGGCTGCCACAAAAACTGCTGGTACAGTTCTACACTGCTGTAATAGAGTCCATCATCACATCTTCCATCTCCGTCTGGTTCGTTTCTGTGTCTCTGCACATCAAACGCAAGTTACAGCGAACAGTGCAATGTGCAGAGAAGATCATCGGTTGCCTGCTCCACTCCCTCAAAGATCTCTATTCTTCTAGAATGAAGAAGAGGGCGGCAAAGATCATGGCTGACCCCTCACACCCCGGCCACTCTCTCTTCCAGTGGTTACCATTTTCGTGGAAACCAAAAGCGAGGGCCCTAAAGTCTCGGACCAACCGCCACCTCCACAGCTTCTTTCCCCAGGCCAACACCCTCCTAAACAAGTACCCATCTCACATCCCTCCACTTTAAACTACTTTGAAACTGCTGCACCTGCACTTTATCATATTATATCACATAATCTGTATAATGTACAACTACTGTCCTCCAAAGAGACACTGCAGTCAGTAAACAGTGCATTTTATCATTCATCTTAACATACTTAAATTACACTTTTGGTAATTTTATATTGCTGCTCAATTGTACCACCTACATTGCACATAACTTATTGGACTCTGCTTGTACCTTTTATTTCATGTTCCTTATTGTATTTTGTGTTTATATATTGTCTAGCTTTATTTTTCTCATTCTATTTAAATGTTGACACCTGCACCATGAAAAATTCCTTGTAACTCTATTGAATAAAGATTGTGATTGTGATCAAATAAATGATTGCTTATACTGCCCTATAATTACTATAGTAAAATAAGGCAAATTTGTTCATATTTGACTTTTAAGTCTAAAGCTTAATGTGCATAGCATGTGTTCAAGAATGTGTTCAAATCTGTTATATGGCATTAGCTATTTTTGATTTTTACACAGCTACAAAATTCCTGCTCTCAGTGCTTTAAAACACATGCCCTAACACATGCCCTTCAGAATAATGAAATGAAATGGATTGCATTATGATTCAAGTTCCAGTTACACGTTGCACTCAAGAAGTCATTAATACTTGTGCTTATGCTACAGAAAATTCTATATCAGAATATTTCCAAAACCAGGATTTTATGGTGTAAGAATGAAAAGCACAGTGTGCTGCTGCAGCACTGAAGCTTTGAGGATTATGATAGCCCTAAAGCAACATAACGGGAAGGTTCGCAGAGCCACACACAACACAAGGCCGAGACAAACTTTGCCAAATGCTCCACCATGGGTGGATCATGTGAAATACAGGCTGCGTTCTTCAAACACACTGCGATTGAATTGGGAGAAAAGTTCGACCCTTCATAGGGTACAGTGATGGAGTCACCACATAGTGTATGTTGTGCATGTACAGTG
Source organism: Crenuchus spilurus (assembly GCA_036984385.1). Classification (NCBI taxonomy): domain Eukaryota; kingdom Metazoa; phylum Chordata; class Actinopteri; order Characiformes; family Crenuchidae; genus Crenuchus; species Crenuchus spilurus. The sequence goes on along the minus strand of BRDA01017012.1, from coordinate 12,489 downwards.
CATGTATGGAATTACAGAGAAACATGCCAGGAGGTACTGATTTACAGGCTAAAATAATGACCAACACAAACAAGAACAAAAGTCTTTAACTTCAGAGGACAAAACAGAGAAAAGGCTGGAGACTGGATGCTAAAGATTTTTTATAAACAGGTTAAGAACAACAACAAAGAGCCAATTACCACTGATTACTGATGGAGTCTGATCTACACAGAACCAAGCACACAACGTGAAGCTTTAAAATGAGACAGTCACAGCTGCAGACAATAGCACCTTGTGATTGGCACTAGCAAATCAGGAGAGAGAAGCCTGCCACAGAGGCAGAAATTTATTGTACCATGTTATACTTTTATCAAGTTACATCAATTCAAGACAAGGCAGGTCAGATTAAGTCAAGTCAAGTCAAATCAAGTTACATCAAGCAAAATCAAGTCAAGTGAGAATTTATAATAATTGAAGAATTTATAGTAATTTCAAGTACACAATAAAATTAAACCATGTCTATCCAGAACACAGTAAAACCATGGTACAAACTCAACACATGTGTAAACAACATATTACAATACATACAAAGGACATACAACAATGCAACTTGGTACAACATAACACTTTGCCATAAGCTAGTTGCTAAGAAGAAAAAATGCAGAGCAGGAAATATAGGTTATAGCCAGTGAGAGGATAGTCAATAACAAGGAAAAGAAACAACTTGATATACTGGTGTAACATGAAAGCACATGATGTTACTCAAGTGATAAAAGTATTTAAACAATGGGAAAAAAAAACACTCTTCACTACTTAAGAAGATGAACACCATTACATATTAAAATAGTAAACAACAATAGACTACTATTCTAAATTCTATAAGACATAAAACATAAATAATGTCTTTTTCTAACATTGCTTTGGAAGAACTTCCTGTTAATACAGTGGTTTTCTAGAACGATAAAGACAGCAACAAGAAAAAGGTCCAACACAGGCACATTTTTGTTTCCCCCAAAGATTCAAACAGTGTAAATGTATGCTAATAGCTACAACATGGCTCTTAAGGTCCAGGAGTGTATCTTACTGTACAGGTTAACTACATTCATGTATTAAGGAGAAAGGAGTCGTATCTTTAACTGAACTTGGTTAAATAGTAAAATAAATGTAAAAGTCTGGAGCCAGGACAGCTTCACATTAATTTCAACACAATCTGACACAGTTATGTTCTCTATGTAAAGATACTGAAGACATACTGTCCAGGTGACATTACAGGAACTTTTCTTCTGAAAGTGTAGACAAAGTTATGTGTATGTATCAATCATTACTGTTTTAAAACAGAATTAAATGTAAAGTCATAAATGTACATGCAAATTTTGCAAAACGAGTCCAGAAAGATATAAATCCACATCAGGCTTTCAAATTCAAATTATAATTTCAAATAAAAATGATTCAGATTTATGAATTCACATTCAGATTCTGTTGGCACAAAATCATTGAACTGAAGCTAAGTAGTCAATTGTATAAGCATTTATCTTAATGTAATGCTTAAAGCAATACATTTAAAGCTGGAAATTTTCATTCCGTTTTGCAACTAGCAAAAACTGGAGAGCTGAAACTAAATGTTAGGCTTTAATGTTTTAATTAAAAAATTAATAATTACAGTTACTACATTTTTCAGTGTCCAGTGTTCAGATGTTTTTTATTTTTATTTTATCAAACTCATTTCTGGTAAAGGGAAACTTAAATTCACTACCTCCTAAACCACACCTCCTCAAGCTGAAACCAAAAAGTCACTTCACAAGTAATGGGAATACATAACACAAACACACTTCAGCCCATCCTCTGTCTTTCCATTTCTCCCCAAACTAGTATGATTGCATTGCTAGGATGTTACGTTGCTCAACATTTTTGTCATGACAGTTAGTACCCACCCAGAAACAAATAAAGATTGTTCTGTTAAGGAAATTGAATGAGTGGTAAATGCACTATGTATCTCCTGGCACTTCCAATATTATTCTGAACTTGCTAAAGAAAAAAAAAACAAGTGAAAAAGAAAATCTATGCTTAAGTAGAAAATCAAGCAAAAAATTGATCAGTATATAAATCGGCAACAAAACACTGGATGTATGGTTCTATTAAAGCTGCCTTAATGGTTGCTGTAACATCATTCTCCTGATCCCAGCATATAAATGGAAGCTGAGTAGAGAGAACAAAGGTGGTGGTTCCATTTACTTGCCTTGAAACCAAGGCTTGAATCACTCAATCTCTTAAAACTCTAATGAATCACAGTATTTTACCAGCAGGGACAGTAAAGTGTGGTAGTGGGTGGATATGATTCTTATATACAAATGGATTTTTTTTCATATACATCTTGAAATGTAACTTTTAAATTAAACATTTAAACATTTAAATTCTGCTTGTGGCTTGAGAAGTTCTTTTTGAAGCAGAAAATTGAGGTATTGCGGGACAACTCTGGAAACCCTGGACACAACTGGGTTGATGAAGTTGTATATGTTTGTCCCCTCGGAGCTACAAGCAGTGTAAATGTGTCCTTAGCAAACCAACATGGTGAAAAATATTATCTTAAATAGCAACTTTGTTTATGCAAACAGTAACCGTAACATTTGCACATATAACTTAGTAAATAGACAAAGTTATGTTTGCAGATCAGTGTCACTGCAAGTGTCCTGTCTGAAGATAAAAGTGTCCTGTCTGAAGATAAAAATGGCTATGGTCCTATGGTGGAAGTGTCAAAAGTTGTGATGAGGATTTTTACTCATTAATGTTGAAAATGTTTTAATGAGAACACTGCTATCAAAGCAATGTATACTGGGTGGTTTAATGACTCCACTGTTGTATTTTTGTATGCTGTTATTATGTTTGACATCATTGGTGAAAGTGCTTCTATGTGTGTTAACAGATGAACATGGCTGATACATGCCGATATATTTTTAATGACCTTATGATTGAAACTATGGCTGAATAATTACATAATTACAACTGTTGCGATAGCTTGTACAATGTGAATTTTCCTTCTTCTAGCCCCACGACATCTTCTGCTGGCCACTCTGTGACTCACTTGAATGGCTACAAATGATTGCAATGTAACATGAATCTTACATAGTGGCTTACAGTGTTTACATTAAACAGTTTGTGTCAGTTATTGGTATGATATAGATATTAGTCACAATCAACTGTTGAATATTGATTATTTAATCAGACTCTGAAATTCCATTCTACCACATCTCTATATTTTGTATTTGTTTCTTGTAAATATACTGCAAATGCTGCTTAGAGGGGATTTCAGAACTTGAACTTAAATACCATTGGTTTAGAATTAATCATGCACCTGATGCATGCTGAGAGAGTGCTTGGTGCATGAGCAAGAAAAACTTCCCCATCACCCTCCTCGTGGTACATAGCTGACTAACTAAACGCTTTACTGTAAGCTCTATTGTCATGTTTTCCTGGTTGAAGAGATGAAGCTGGGCTGACGTTCAAGTGTCTTTTACTTAACATAAAGCAGAACAAAACAGATAAGGCCTTCAAAACAGTACACGCAGCAAACATTGCATACAATGACTAATAACCTCACAAAGACGCAACACACACAAAGGACTTTATATACATGTAGTAATTAGGACAAGGAACAAGGGAGCTGTGGAAACGACAACAAACTAGAAACAGGTGACAAAGACAAAGACAGGCTTGACACAGGTTACACATGGACAAAGAGTGAAATCAAAACACAGAATAGAAACAGACTCAGGACAAGACGCAAAGTTATAAACATTTACACTAAACATCCTTAACACTAAACACATAGCACTTGGTGGGGTGGCCCAAAACTTGCAACAAAGACAGCAAAAGACCCTGGCATTAAAATAAACATCAGACATGGAACACATACCACATTAGAAAAATGAAAAGAAACAAAAGCAGGAACATTGACCAACACAATTATAGAAACGTAAGAAGCAAGACGTGCGCACCACAGAGGAAGCTTTAGAAATGCACCACCATACTCAGATTTCTCAAACCCTTTGCACAAGACTGTATAAAAATTGAGAATATTAGGATTTGTCACTGTAGATTTGTAGTAACTAACTTACTGAAACATTTTACTATTAATTAAGCAATATATCTTTATATTCAAACATTCACATCAAGCCATAACCGTTTTAACTCTGTAAGTGTATTTTACACATCCTCCTATAATCATGTCTTGTGTTTAAAGCAAACAGACAAAGATGTAGAACCTGAAAGCTTACAGCTGGGTGTGGTCAAGATGAACAGTTTCCAGTTTCCAACTGTTCCCTAAAAAGGCCTTATTGTGCCACCTGGTGGTCAGACTCGAGGATTAAATTAAAGATACCATACAGACCTTCTCCAGCAGATGGAGGCATAATACAGCAGGAGGAGGAGGAGGAGAATGAGGAAGAGGAAGAAGAAGAGAAGCATCCTTTATTGTTCCCTATCTCCTTAGGGACATTCATCCCTGCATCTTTTTTCCATTTGTACAATGAGTACACACACTAGTGAGTACAACACACACACACACACACACACACACACACAGAGCCATGGGCTGGCTCCTGCTGCAATGCCTGGGGAGCTAAGGGCACCCCTGCTCAAAGACACTTTAGCTGTGAATGTGTTTTCCCTTCTGGTTCTGGGGCTCAAACAGGTGAGCTTTCAGTAACAAAGCCACTTCTATAGGCCACGGCTGCCCGCAGTTAACCCCTTAAACCTACGACATGATGCTGCCACTGCCATGCTTCCATTGCTATTCTTTGGCTTACTTCCTCCTTCCTTCTCTTTACAAATCAATGGTCATTATGACCAAACTGTTTCATTTGTGTTTCATCAGACCAGATGCCACTTTTCCAAAGGATAAGATCTTTGTCCTTATATGCAGCTGTAAACTGTAACATGATTTTTTATGGTGATTTTGGAGTACTTGTTGTTTCTTTGTTAAGTGGCCTTTCAGGTCATGTCAATCATGGTTTCCTGTTAATATATTTTGTACCATACTGATTAAGTCTTTTTGAGATATATTAATAAGGTGCAATACAACATTTCTCCACCAGATGGCAGAATAATACAAGTTAACCACATATGCCAGCAACACCGCTTTGATTGCAGATGCAGGACGACCAAACTGGATTGAGCTGTGTTAATAGGCAATGCACACTCCAACAGACAAAAAGAAAGTGATGTTTATAAATTGTTATTTTAATGGTCTTGGCCACCATTACAGGATAACTGGGCCAATGTGCCTCTCCTGACAAAAAGTGCATTGAGTGCCTCCCATCAAAAGTCTCTCAATTTCAGGGTACAACAAGCACCATGGGTGGGCATTAGAGGTCTGCATTCAGCCTGAATAACCAACATGCTTCTAACCTATGTCTCCCAAAATACAACACCACATACTATGTAGAAGCCAAAGATATCACACTGGGCCTCATTCACTAACCCTATATCAAAAAACTGGATAGAAACTGAAAGATCTATGTTCTGGAGTGGTTACAGTGTTTGATTTGTAGTGAGCCTACACTGTATCAAGATGGATGAATATGAGGAGAGGCTCCCTGGGTTGGTCCCAAGAGGAGTACAGCGTTCAGCTGTGGCCTAAAGGTTCATGAAGCACAAAGCTAAAGGGACACTGGTTCAATGCCCTAAACCAACAGAATACAAATGAAGAGCCCATGAGCAAGGCACCTGACCCTCAACTGCTCCTCAAGTGCCATCAGTGATAGCGCTGCTCACTATTCCACATCACTTGTTACTCCACTCCAGCAACAAGTGTGTTCACTGTTCTCTAGTACTGTATGTCCATGTGTGTATTCAGTGTATGGATAGGATGAGGGTGGAAGTCAAATTCCTATGTGAGTAGTTCTGTGGTGGAAGAGCTAGTTCTTTTCTTCCTTTTTCCTTCAGCAGAAATGTGTTGTGAGAAAATACTGAGGAAATGTTACTGAGAAAATACTGAGGAAATACTGAGGAAATGTTACTGAGGAAATACTGAGGAAATGTTACTGAGGAAATACTGAGGAAATGTTACTGAGGAAATACTGAGAAGGCCTAGCATTCTTTTTGAAGAATTTTCAGAGCCTGACGAAATGGGTTTAAATGCACAGTTGGATCCGAATATTATGAGCACCTACCTAATACTGGAAATAACCACCGTTGGCTCAGATGACACTAGCAGAAGATTGTGGCATAGACTGAATTAGATGATTGAGTTCCCTCCGATTGCAAGGTTGTGGGTCAGCACAGTGAACCTGGCTATCCAAGTGTTCCCAGATGTACTCCAATGGACTGAAATAAGGCAAATTAGCAGGCCAGGGAAGTACACAAAAGTCACTGTCATGCTCATGCACCACCCTTGCACAAAGTTATATGGTTCAAGGACACTACCACCCTACCACATTATTTAACATGAGTTTTATTGTGATTAGGTCATTCTGAACACAGCCTGACCCAGGTTACAAGAGGGTGTGCAAATTTCTGCAACCATATTATTTTAGTTTTTTATTTTTATTTTCCAATGGATTGATGATAGGTCACATTAAATGTGAAAAAAGTTCTGAAATTATTCAACTTGGTATCATTGGCCCAAGCTTTTGCATTCCACTATATACCTAACTGGAATAACAAGGCAATAAATTAGCCTTTAGACAGAGTTATGCAAAGCTGCTACGTCATGGAGAATAGGCTTAAGAATTGACGTTTCAGTGTTGCAATCTTATATCTGTGTAACACAGGTGGGATTTCTGGCATGAACAATCTATGCAGTGCTCAAAAGAGAAAATATTTTTAAAAGATAAATGACTGTACAGAGAGAAACTTCAAAAAAGGTCTTTCAGGAAGCTGTGAAAACATTTTGCTCTGTATAGTGAAGGTTTACATGAACTGCATCATTAAATATCTGAGCCTGAACTGTGCCTCTATAGCCTATTAGCCAGTTAGCATTTTGATGACTAGGATAATGTAGCCTACTCTACTGATAGCAAAATATAACTCCACATTCACTGTGTACTTTGTATATTAAAATTTTGTAGATCAGTTCAGACAAGCTAGGAGAATATTAATTGACATCAAAATGATTTTTGTGGGGGTGACAGTAACTCTTTATTTTGACAGTCCACTATAAATACTGATACAACACTTTAAATCAAAATCCAAGACCTAAACATAACCCTAACCCTATCCTCAGACTTTATTCAAACACAAACCTAGTTATAGGATCCATTTAAATTTACAATGACATCATTAAGTCTCAGTAAAGTTACTTGAACTATGTTACAAAGGACTGACATAAGCATGTACTGGTATTAATGTGAGCTTATATGATATTACAAGTAATGAGAGCATATGACATCTTCCTTGAACCTTCACCCCAAGGTTCAATTCTTGGGCTGCTTCAATTTAATTTATACATGCTCCATCGTGGGTCAGATTTTACAAGTATGTGGGATATCTATGCAGATGATACTCAGATTGAACTGTTCCTTTCCACAAATGACTGAGGTCCCCTTGAATCACTTAGTATCTTAAGTGCATAAGTAACTGGATGGGACCAAACTTTCTACAGTTGAATAAAGATCAAACTGGACTTCTAAAAAAGAAATTAAACAACTTCAGTTGATTCAAACTGCAGCTGCAAGAGTTCTCATTAGGAGCAGAAAAGGATAACACATTACCATCCATCCATCCATTATCCCACCCACTTAATCCTTATCAGGGTTGTGTTTAGTCCCGTACCCCCTCACTGAACGCCGGGCAGGGCATTACATTATTCCAACTAAGTTAGAGTACCCAATCCACCTGACCTCCATGTTTTTTTGAACTGTGGGATCAAACCGGTGAACCTGGAGGAAACCCACGCAGACACAGGGAGGACATAGAAACTCTACCCAGAAGGGGACTTGAACCCAAGACCTCAGAGCTGATAGGCAAACGTGCTAACCACTAAGTCACCATGCTGTCCCTAACACATTACCTCCATTCTTAATCCTTACACTGGCTACCAGTATGTTGCAGAACAGATTTTAAGGTTCTTTTACTGGTCTACAAATAATCTAACGGTATACAACAAATTTATGTTGTATGCAGTAGAGATATGAACTGAACTCTCAAATCACTAGAAATGAGTCAGTTAGTCTTGCCTAAGGTAAAGACTAAGCAATCAATCAGCCCTGTCTAAGGTATAGACTAAACAGTCCTTTAGTCCTGCCTAAGGTAAAGACTAAACAATCAATCAGTCCTGTCTAAGATAAACACTAAAAAGTATGTTAGTCCTGCCTAACATAAACACTAAACACAGAGAAGCAGTTTTTAGTTACTTTGCTGCTTTTAAATGGAACCAGTTGACAGAGAACATTAGAAGAGCTCTGACTGTATGCTATTGAACAATTTTTTTTCTCTTTTAATTCTATTTTATCTATAAGTTTATCTTTCCTTGTATTTCTTCATCTGTAAAACACTTTCAAGTGTTATATAAATAAATTAGCCTTGCCTAAGATCTGAAGAATGTGAAGGCCACTGTTGGTCGATATTGACTACTGCTTTGTTGCCATTCAGATGCTTTGATCTAGTCATCTTTACCCTGTTTCCCCAAAAAATAACACAGTGTCTTGTATTAATTTTTGCTCCCAAAGATGCGCTAGGTCTTATTTTCAGGGGATATCTTATTTTTTACATGAAAAAGAATTCACATTTATTGTTGAACAAAAATGAACATTTATTATATACAGAGAAAGAAAGAATAATAAATCAATATTACAGAAAATATGATAATATAAGAAGTGCTTAATGCAACTGCTTTTAACATTTTACTGCATTCTAACACTTTATGAACATATTTGCTAAAACAAGTAAATATGCTTATAATCCACCTCACTTTAGTGAATGTTTAAAGTACTGAGCTATAAGTCCAAATGCTAAAGGGCTAATGCAGCCACTGTTAGCTTAGCCACAGCACTAACATCTTCAGAGGAACAGCCTCTATCACTTTAATGACTCTTACTGGCTTCCTCTCGAGACTTTGCAGATATAGTGCCCTCCATAATTATTGGCACCCCTGGTTAAGATGTGTTCTTTAGGTTCTAATAAATTGAGTTTTTTTCTAAATAATATAGCACCACAATGGGAAAAAAAGTAAAATCCAACCTTTAACTCAAGAGCATTAATTCAGTAGGAAGAAAATCCTACATTAAGAAATAATTGTTTAACATCAAATCATGTATGCCACAATTATTAACACCCCTGATGTTAATACTTTGTACAACCCCCTTTTGCCAACAAAACAGCACCTAATCTTCTCCTATAATGTTTCACAAGATGGGAGAATACAGAAAGAGGGATCTTCGACCATTCCTCTTTGCACAACCTCTCTAAATCATCCAGTGACCTGGGTCCTCTACTCTGCACTCTCCTCTTCAGCTCACCCCACAGGTTTTCAATGGGGTTGAGGTCTGGGGACTGAGATGGCCATGGGAGCAGCTTGATTCTGTGTGTGGTGAACCATTTCTGTGTAGATTTGGCCATATGTTTAGGGTCATTATCTTGCTGGAAGACCCAGTGACAACCCATCTTCAGCTTTCGGGCAGAAGCCACCAGATTTTGTTTTAAAATGTCCTGGTATTTTAAAGCATTCATGATGCCATGTACCCTAACAAGGTTCCCAGGGCCTTTGGAAGAGAAACAGGCCCACAGCATCACTGATCCTCCCCCATATTTCAAAGTGGGCATGAGGTGCTTTTCTGCATACTCAGCTCTTGTGTTACACCAGACCCACTTAGAGCATTTGTTGCCAAAAAGCTCTATCTTTGTTTCATCTGACCAAAGCACATGGTCCCAGTTGAAGTCCCAATACTGCCAGCAAACTCCAAACGTTTGCATTTATGATTGTGAGTAAGAAAAGGTTTTTTCCATGCATGCCTCCAAAATAGCTTGTGGGCATGTAGACAGTGCCTAATGGTTGTTTTGAAGACTTCGTGACCCCAAGAAGCTATCATTTGTTGCAATTCTGTAACAGTGAGATTTGGAGAACTTTTTATTTCTCTTATCCTCGTCACTGTGTGTGGTGGCAAAATAAACTTGCGTCCTCTTCCAGGCTTGTTTACCACTTTTCCAGTTGTTTTAAACTTCTTAATAATTCAGCTGAGAGTAAATATGGACAGGTGTATGTGAGTGGCTATTTTCTTGTAGCCATTACCTGACTTTTGAAGGTCAACACACATCTGCCTTACTTGAATGGTATGTTCCCTTGTCTTCGCCATGTTGAAGAGAAATGGCCTCTGTGTCATGTCATATTTATACCCCAGGGAAACAGGAAGTTGTGAATGACTAATTAAATGTTCCTACATACTCTGTTCAACTTTGTAAACTACTGTAGAAGTGACAGAAATACTTTAATTACATTTATTTCCTAAGAATTGTTAGGGGTGCCAATAATTGTGGAACAGGTGATTTTATAAAGAATAATTATATTCCCCCCCCCCTTAAAATTCACTTGGGTTGAAGGTTACATTTTTCTACAATTTTCAGTGTGAGAGTATGTTTCCACAATAAAAAAATGAATTTATTTTAAGGCTTTTAACATATCTTAACCAGGGATGCCAATAATTATGGAGGGCACTGTATATGACTTCTGTACAGTATGTTAGTTAGTCTGAACGCTGTGGAGGGACTTTTGGACAGTGTGCTCTTTCAGTATGGTGAGTGTAAACACAGGATTTCTCCCTTCTCTGGCCACTGCTCACTGCGTGCTGTATGTCTTATTTTCAGGGGATGTCTTATTTTCTGGGAAACATTGTAGAAGTGGATCAGGTCAGCAGAGTTTTCTCAATCATCCAAAATGCCATCTAGGAGAACAGACTGTTCTATTACTTTCCCCAATGTGATATATTGTGCTTTTCCTTGCTTGTAGATAGGTCAATTTGACAACCATACAGATATGTGATGAAACATTATGTCCCGTGTGGTCCTAAGAGGAAGAACACTGGAGGAGAAGAAAGGGGCAGAGATGAAGAAGTTTCCTGAAGAATCAGGACACTGACATGAGAATTATATGGGTGAAATGGTCGAGGTCAGAACAGGATGGTTTGTTGCAGAGTGTATGTGTGTGTTATTCTTTGGCCACAAGTCACACACCAGCACACAGTAGGTCTCTTATTTTTCTTTAAGTTCACTTTGTCGATAGGAAGTTACATTAAGTGCAAGAACAAGAATAGATCTGAAGTAGTACTATTATGTAGTTGAGAATTAAAACTGTTAACCATTTCATGCATGAATTATGATCAAATCGATAAGGATTTTTCCTAAATATTAATAATGTGTCCACTCATACATTGTATCTCCACTCATTATTCATTTTAGGTCCACTGAATTTTATAGGTGCAGTTTGTAGTTCTACAATTACAGGCTGTTTCTCTGTATACTTTTTTCACCCTGTTCTTCAATGGTCCAGTTAATGATATTGGATGATTAGTTCTGGATCACAAACACATTAGATGGAGCTCCAGAGAACAGTTCCACTGCTCTATAGCCCAGTGCTACATAGTCTGGCTGATTTAGTAACAATGACTGTCAATACAGATATGGCTACACCCAATATGAAAACTGGACTGACAAGGTACTGAAATAGTTCTTAGAAATTCTGAGCTATGCAAACAGATGTGTCATAGCTAGAGCATAAACAATACTTACTGCTTTCTGCTTTGTCTCTTTGCTGTAAAAGAATAACAGACACATATACATGAAACAGAGACAAATGTGTGGTAATGACAACATTCTTAAGATTGTCAAACATATGTCATGCTTGCTATATAACTGAGTAAATACCATAGATAGAACCATCAACAGAAAGACTTTTGCTCACACTAGCACTCTTAGCATTTGTGTTATTGGCTATAAAACACATAAATCTTGGATTAATTAAATATTTTATGTTGTTTTTCTTTTTGTCTTTGAATGACACATTTATATCTATAGAAACTGGCTAAAACAAATACTAAATAAATACTTTAAATATACTTTATGAATATAATTTATTTCTAGTAGACATTATCATTATATTACATTCAGCTTCAATCTAATTTACATATTTATCTATAATCTATAAATAACACACGTTTTTTATTTCAAAATACTGTACATAACTTCTCACAACATACAGAAACTGCATCCAGATCCTAATTAAGAACTCACAGACTAGTGTTTTAGGACAGTTACAAATGGATATGTGCCTATCTTGGATAAGAATCCTTCTCAATTTATGGCTAAAATGTCATTAAAACTAATTCTAGATCAGTGTGTTTTTTTCAGTAAGTCATAGTCTGTCCTAAATATATAATATATTAGTTATTTATATTTACTTGTGTTCATTACACAAGATGGTTTACAAGAACCACTTCCGGTTTAGGGTACGCTGTGCGCGTCTGTGTTTGCCGCTCCTCTACCGGTGTTTGTTTGTCATTTGTTTACCTTGTTTTTGTGGTAATC
>BRDA01017009.1:2775-14515 GCA_036984385.1 Crenuchus spilurus | reverse complement strand
ATATATATATATATATAATGATGAATCAAAATATATTTTGCTATGGTATATACCAATATACCAATATGGTAATTCAGCGCATTCCAGTGGAGGATTAACAGCCAAGAAATTTATGAAAATGTTCATTTGGTCTCTATAAACAAAGAGCGCACACCTGGACAAAGATTTCTCACCTGATTGTTCACACCATCTCATGAATATGGGATGAGTGATTCAGTAAAACAGTGTCACCTCGCATTTGTTAAGCTTTAGAAATTAAACTACATACAATTTCTAAAAACTGTAATGATCAGTATGTAGCCAACACCTCTGTTTATTCAGTTCTGAGCTCAAAAGTCTTGGCTAGAAATGTTGAGTGTTTTTTCACAATATATCATCACATCTGAAAACAGGTTTTTGGAAAGTCTAAGTTTAGAGCAGATTTAATCAGAATATAGATTTATGACACTCTTATTGTTTTGACACTGTTGTTTCTGAGTTTGTGCTGAACTAAAGTCTGTGTAACACTTTTGGGGAAAAATAATTTGAGATGGGTGTAATTTATAAAAAGTCAGGTCATGTCAGACTACATCAGAAATACCCTCAGACTCCAGAGGGTTAAGGAATTGATTTCAGGAAATACATCTAACATCAAGTACAACAGAAAGTCCCAGTGTCATACTTTCTCTAAACTATTAAAACATAAACAGAGAAAGTGAGGATCATGTTCTGCTGGGAAATGACATTATCACATTTTGCAAACAGGCCAATATAAATGTTTAAGGTGCCAGAGCACAGTGGTGATTTAATTGAGTTTAACACAGATTCATATTTCACTGCAGTCATTTCTCAGGAGATATTTGTGTAAACGTGTATAAGAGACTCCTCAGGACACTGATTGTGTTTGCAGTGGAGTCAAGGGAGATTTGTGTAATTCATTACACAGTCTTGCTTTGCTGCGTTTATGCTTGTAGTTTAGTTCTCTGGTGTGGACCAGACAAGAAAATTGATACATTGTTACATTTTAGTTCTGGTTCCGTACTGCCATATACATCCTTGAAATCATGTAAGACAGAGGATGTATGATATTTGTGAGACAACACCAAACAATGCACTACACTGCAGGATTGTGATTGTGTATTCTCAAAAAATTTGTCTGCTTTGAAAATGCATACATTGGTGAAAAAGGTTGTGAGGTCTTTGGTCTACTTTTAAAAATTAAGTAAGAAGAGTGGTAAATAAAAAAAATGTCCGTTCTCTCTACAGGCGGGCAAAATGGCACTCTCTCCCTAGCACTACAAGTAATGTGGGCTGACTGAGGCTTCTGCCAGGCGATCAATCAGAACTGGGGATCCTGCGCTTTCCTCTGAGCACGTTGGCTGCCTGGCGGCGATGTATCGGCAGCAGTTAAAAAAGAGGCGGAGCTTGACTTCACATGAATCGGAGGAGGCCTGTGTTAGTCTGCACCCTCCTATAGTCAGGGACATTACAAGTGATAGTGCGAGTCAACAAATGGGCTGGTTGATTGGATGCCAGACACATCGAGGAGAAAATTGGGTCAAAATGTAAATTCATAAAAAGATTTTGGGGGTGGGTTTCTGGCAGAATTTGGGCTTGGATTTTTTAGACCTGACAACCCTGTACCCTGGACTACATGTGCTTGTTGGGGTTGTGTATACATGGTGGTGTTTATACCAAATGAAGTCTCAGCGAGAGCTGGGTAAAGGAGGCAAAACATGTACAAGAGAATGTGCTGATAATGAACTGAATTATATTGAAAACTTTGCTCCTGTTTCTTCCCCACAGCTGCAGCATTTAAGGTTGCATCCTGTCATATCTTTAAATGACTTAATACAGGCTGTGCCAGAGTTTGTCTAGAAGCAAGCTGAGAATGATCTGCTCATGAGGTCTCAGTCTGCTTGTTTGGTGCTCACTATGGTTCAGAAGGCAACATTCACACTTTAACAAACAGCACTAATGGAGCAAAGGTTTTGTTTTATTCAGCTTGAAGCTGACAAAGTGTGAATACGCTCTAACATGAATTCTATCTGGGAATGCTCCACTTTGATGTTGTGCTACACAATTAAATGGACTATACAGTTACAGATACTGAGTCCAAAACGGTGTCTCATTGATGAACTATTGATAAAACATTTTAAAGCTCATTGATCATCACTGATTGGTCAGAAAGTTGGCCGGGCTCTTTTGCTTTCACATTTGTTTGTATTATTGCTTACTTGCTACTCACAGGGTATGAAATCCAGATCCTTTAAATATGATCTTGATTGACCAGATGCATAGATGAGCCAATACACTATGATAACTAGGTTCAGGTCTGGGATGTATTAGACGTGAACAGTGTAGACTTGGTTCTCATAGATGACATGTTGTATACATCAGAAATTGATAGACATGAAGCCCACAGCAGCTCTGTCAAAGACCATATTGTTGTGGCAAGATGACTGGTCAGAGCATCTCTGAAACAGCAAGGCTGGCAGGGTGCTCAAAATCAACAGTAGTGTCTACTGACAGCGTCTTCCAAATTCCCCAGATCTCATTCAGACCGAGCAGATGTCAACACTGGCAGATCATCCTCACAACTTACAGGACTTACAGAATATACTGCTAAGCTTTTGGTGCTAGAAACCTCAGGACAGCTTCTAAGAGAGTCCATGGCACAGTGAGTCAGAGCTGTTTTGGTGGCACGGGGTGGACCAACAGCATATTAAGCTTATTAGCATATCTGTTATCCATCCATCCATTATCCCACCAACTTAATTCTTATGAAGGTCACGGTTAGTCCCCTACCCCCTCTCTGGGTGCAAGGCAGGGCATTACACTATTAGTTATGTTTTTGACTTATTGATGTAGAAGCTTAGTATCTAGATGTCAGGGTAATCAAATGAAACCTTACTTGATATCTTCTTCGTGATTGATCGATTGATTTATAATAGGGTTGCACCGAACTGAACATTTTTGACAGAAACAAACAAAATGAAAAGTTTCACCGAATACAAAACACATTTTTTGTAGCGTTTCATTCAAGTTTTTTCCACAATTGCATAAATTAAATAAGCTAAATGTATTTTTGTCTTGGTTTTCAAATAAAAAACAGTAACTAAACTGCATTTTACAAATATTTATTGGGCATTGAACATTTTTAACACCCCTGCAGACATGCCAAAAAAACACAATCAGAAAAAAATTGTCTATCAGGTGACATTGATTGATATTTGTTTATGGACTACATAGTGTTGCAGAATAATATTGTAGTGTGATTGATTAAAAAAAGAAATAAATTGTATTATTGTTGTATTATAGTTTATGTTGACCGCTGTTTTGTAAAAGCTAGAAGTCAGTTGAGATGCTGCGTTACTGCAATTGTATCACAGAGAAAATTTTTTTTTTACTCCGCTTCACATTGTGCCAAAATCCCTTGTGTATTATTGCTTTAATGTCATCTGTTCTTGTCTTTACTCTGTCTGGAGCTGTGTTTGGCTCTATAGCTGGGAACTATGGAACTAAGGAGCTGTCACTGTTACTATGATCATGCTGCTTGCCATCGCCAGCCGGGGCTTGAGAGAGCAAAAATTGGCCGTTCTCCCTTTGGGCTGGCAAGATGGTACTCTCTCCCAACACTACTAATAGCGCTTTTCCACCAACACGGAACCGGCACCATTCTGGTTCAAGAACCTAATATTGAACCGTTCGGCGCATTTCCACCAACAAAAATAGCGCCCCGAACCAGGAACGTTCGTTTGCAGCGGGAACCAAAAAATACTTGGTTTTTCAGTGCGAACCAAATGCGCCTGCGCACTGAGGCGACTCGTAGTGTACAGTGGTCCATTGAAGAAACTCAGTTTTTGTTATCTATTTGGTGTTCTCTGGACTTTCAGGAGAAACTTGAGGGGAGTATTAGAAAGGAGAAACTCTACAGCGAGCTGGTGGAGGATTTAGCTCGGGCAGGTTTTGTTCGTTCAAGAGAGTGAGTGATAAATAAGCTAAAGAAGCTAAAAAAGGACTACAGAGATACTAAAAAGGAGCTATCGCACAGTGGAGCTGGACGAGGGAATGTACCGGCTCTAGATTGGACTTGTGAAGTGAAACAAACATTTGTACCAAGAGCACAAACACTCGCAAGTAGTCCGCTTTGTTGGTGACGTACACCGTGACGTATCCTCGGTTCAACTAGTGGAAATGTGGGCTGGTTCACTAAAAAGCACCGAGGTTCTCATAAGCCCGAACGGCACCAGTTCAAGAACCAGAGTTATTTTGGTGGAAAAGTGCTATAAGTAATGTCGGCTGGCTCAAGCTCTGCCAGATGATCCATCAGAACTGGGGATCCTGCGCTTTCCTCCGAGTGTGTTGGGTACCTTTGGAGAGAAAATCGTATAAAAAAAATTAGCCTGTAGCCTGTTCTGCAGGAATTATACCAGCATCTGAGTTTTTTATTAAAAATCTCACGTTTCTCCTACTACTCCATCAAAAAGAGCTGACCTTTGACCTGTAGCCTTCATAGGGTTAAACCATACATATTAAAAGCCCAGAAACCATCTGACCTAAAATCCATACTCATGCTTTCCATTTGTCCTGAAACAAGTCATACATAATGGATTGGTTCCTAATTGTTGCACTGGAGTCAGAAAGCACACTGGACAGTTCTGTGCTTTCAGACTAAGGAGGTGATGAGGAGAGGACGATTTCACATGATAGATTAATTATGTAGGACCTGTAATAACTATAATGTAGGAGGTGATGGAGACAGCACAGGTTTACTGAGCAGGGAAAACCTTATCTCTCACAGACAGATTCAACTACACAAGGCAAGAACTGAGGAGAGCTCCAGAGTTTGATTTACCATAACAAAAGTGGTGTATTTTGAGATCATCCCACACTGTAAAGCAGAAATGGTGAGAAGGAGTATGAGATTGAAATAAATCTGGATTAAGAACCACATACTGTCACTGTTATAACAAAAACTTAAGTATCTTTGGGAAAAAAGTCTTAAAGTTTGTGAATGTTTATGCATTTCCATTTTATTCCAAGTAACTGGACCATTTACCAAAATTTCAAAATGATCTACTTAAACATAATCTTACAGGAAGACACACTGCAGGAAGGAGAACAAAGCCGTTTCCTTTCCGGATGCTCAGGGACACTCAATCAGTGTCTGTCAGCAGTGTTTCTGGCTGTGGAGGTTCTCCATCAAATAACTTTCTTCCTTTGTCTTTTAGAAAATCAATATAAATCATTAGTCTTTGAAAACTAGACAATCAGTTCACTTCCCCGTGTGAACTTTTCTCAGTCTAGTCTTACTGTCCATTTAACATTAACTAGCATCTTTTATAGATGTTGGACATTGTTGGTATCAGTGATAATAGGCTACGTTCACATTACAGTCACATTCCTCAAATCCGATTTTTTTTGCTCAGGTCAGGTTTAACTATCTTGACGGTTCACATTCACAAATGTAAGTGAGTTGTATCTGTCTGTAATGTGAACAAATCTGTCCCTTAAACAGCTCGCATGTGCACATTATACGTGTATACATGTTGCCTTAATCCCCAACAGCAAAAAGCGTCACATTTGTGCAGGGTTGCCAGTTTTTAAAAGTACAGTAGCTGGGAAATCTTCAGAGTTTTTCGGTTTGCAAGTTTCTGCACTAAATAAAAGAAGAAATGGAATGAGGAAGTTAGGTTTGTAGAAGATTTAGATTTGTAGAAGATTTACATTTAAAGCTCTTTGAAATGTATGTGTCACTTTAGACTTTGGGATAATTTCAGTTTGTGTATTGTGACTTTCTGGTAAAAAAAAAAAAAAGGAAATTTGGGGGATCTGGCAACCCTTTATTTGTGAGATGACTGATTTTAGTAAAACTGGTAAACAGACGTGTTAGTAGCTGATGTGTGATGGTGTTTTGCTCAGGAGGACAGTAAACAGGTGGTGGACTGTACATGATCAGGTGAAGAAGGTGAATAAATGCCAGCTGGCTGCTTTTGATGTTTTTACAGCTATGTGAGTAAATGAGAGATGCCAGCGCTGGCTCACCCACTACGCTCATGCGTACAAGCAAAAGACATGAAATCTGATCTGACAGTCATATTCAAGTCACATGTCCATGGATCAGATACATATCTGATCTAGAACCACATATGAAAGTGTCTCAGATATGATGTGAAAAGATGGGATTTGACACGTCCACACAGCCCTGAAAACATCAGATCTGAGCCACATTAAGGCAATAGATCAGATTTGAGTTACTTTAGCTTGGTAATATGAATGTAGCCTTAGCGTAATTATACACTTGAGTATTGCAAAATTATTTTTTGTGATACTGTATCAATTCTCAGAAAATGAGGATTGACTTTTAATTAACAGCTTACATGTATTTTTTGCCTACATTTTTATTTTATTTTATTATTGTTCTTACTTCCATAAATGTATGGGGTCTAGTTTGAAAATGATATTTTACTCCATATCAGAAGAAGTAGCGTTGTGATGAGATATACTTAACATGGGCACATATGCACAGAATAACAGATGAGGGACATGAGACATGAGGAGGCTTATAAAGCACACATAATCAAGACATGGGATGGGGAAGGGCTGTGAAGTGACCAGGGTCAGGTGAAACCAATTAAAGGTGACGTGACGTGATGGGACTGGGATGTGTGGACATGATGCCTGACAAACACACATTGCAGACATGCAAAAGACACTGACGAGGCAGGGGGCATGGACAGGGACGCGGCCAGCTTGTTAACTAATTAACCATCAGTTATGCTAATGAACAACAATGTGCCTGTTATTGTGTGATGTGTCTATGCCTACAAACCATTGACTTCATACATAACGATTTTTGATTTTTGACATGCAGTACTTTGTACTAAGCTATTGCTTGGCTATATATAGTACAGAATTATGTTGCAAATCTTAATGTGATGTTTTGGGTGGAATTTCAGCGAGATACTGTATGTGTTCATTTACATTTGAAGCATTCTCTTGCATCATCTTCTGAAGTGTGGTTTGGCCAACGTGCATAGATACTTTGATCCTGAGTAAAGAAAGCAGCTAAGACAAAAGCAAATTGAGATATTTTTATCCTCTGAATTTTTTTTCTTCACTTTTTGTTGTTTATTTTCTGACTTTTTTGCTGCTTCCTTCTGTGCCAGTGGGGATGCTATGTAATCTGAGGCCGGATATAGTTTAATTAATGATTCAAAAGATGTGGAGAGCTGAGGGTTGGGGGGAAGGGGATTCTATTAAAAATAAGTAAACAACCCAGCATGACTATGTGTTGGGGAAGAGTACAGTTGGGAGATGCCCTGGAGGATACAGTAGCTATCAGAGTGGCATATGGTCCAGTTGCGGAGTCTCAGAATGTCCAGGTTTTCCCTAATGGCCTAACCTGGTTATTTATCTTATATTTTATGAAAATTATTTGTTGTTTGATGGCGTCATCCTGCTGTGTGTTCTAAAGGCAGATAATTTTTTCCACAGTTTTTGCCTACTCATACTATAGCCACTCAAAGAAGCAGCTGACACAGTCAATGCGGTGTTGCAATGGCCCTCGGGTGCTGTGACTACGATGTGAGCTAATGTTTGCGATGCTGATCCCAAATTGAACTATTCTTCACTCTTCAGCACCTCTTCTCCACGCATTCCGTTTCTGCTTTGGTGTTTTTCCCCATGGCCTTCTTTCTGAAGGCTTTCCGCCTCATCAGCATGTTAGGTTCCCTGCCAGGCAGGTGGGAATAGGGCTGGTGATCCACTGGCCTCCCCTGGGATCACCAATCTGGCAGCAGACGGCAGAGCATGTGCAGTATCATAATTCCCAGGGAGGTTAAAGCCACAGCGTTCCATTAGGAGAGGCATGCTGTATAATTGCACGTTTTCTCTCCAACTTTTGAGCAAGCTTGACCTTTATGTTTTAGTTTCATGATTGTCACTATGCCTAAAAGCATTTTTGGTACTATGTTTGCTATTAAAGATGTATCTAAAGCCAGAGATGTCCAGAAATGGGTAAGAATGACTATTTTTACGCAGGATTTCATACACTAGGCATCACAAAGCGTGCTCTGTACAGCTTCTGAGAGGTCAGTGCCAGTCACCACAAAGCCTGACAAATGTGAAGCACCCCATTATTCTGTTTTAGGCAGTATATTTCCTCTGTATGCCCTGGAGGGCTTGCTGAAAAGTCCTCACTCTATTGAGAAGAGAGGTGATGTCTGCAGTCAACAGGCTCTCAGAGAAAGTGTCTTACATACAGAGTTAGTCGAGTCTGTAGATGATAAATAACATTTCTGGGGCAGAATGGAACAATGCAGATACAGTACAACATGTCTTGAAAGTTCATGATGAAATCATTGCCTCCATGCCTTTATATGGTTATGGAAAAAAGAACTCTTCTCTGAGTGGTTGGCAACTTGGCAAGGTGGCTTGGTGGTTAGCATGCTCGCCTCTTAGCATATGAGGTCTTGGGTTCAAGTCCCCATCTGGGTGGAGTTATCATGTTATCCCTATATCTGAATTGGTTTCCTTCAACAGTCCAAAAAACATGGAGGTCAGATGAATTGGGTACTCTAAATTGTCTCTGTGTGTGTGATGGATTGGCACCCTGTCCTGGGTTTGGCTAGGATAGTCTGTAATGCCCTGCCTTGTGCCTGGTAAGGGATAGGAGACTAACCACTACCCTGATAAGGATTAAGATAATGGATGGATGGAAGTTCATAATGTGATGTAGAGGTATACATAGTGCAGACATTTTTGAAAGCTTGTATAGAAGGTTGTATTTAGAGCTGTGGCTGTGGTTGATTGCTTGTTTGTAACCCATGCCCTAAATGGAGTGAATATGTTGTCATATGGAATAGCATGACCCATAGCTGATGGACTGAGTTGTACTGCTTGACCCTGTTTGCTAATTAAGTGCCAGACCTACTTTTCCAGCTGAGGGAAAGATCATGTCTTGTACTCAGCAGAAAGCTATTTACACATTCAGAATGTAAATTAATTTCCTCCTGCTTTTGTGTATTATGCAAATGTAGGTGTGTTGAATTTATACACTTTGACAGAATACACTGAACTGTTTGCTCTGCATAAAATGTGCATTTTTTCCCACCTCACTTATATATAAACAGGGACATCTCTACATTAGGGGCAGGTGAGGCCCGGCCTGTCCAGATGTGGCTGTGGAGCAGTGTGTGACATAATCAGTCATTTTGTTTACATTTATTTTATTAAAATATTATTTTCTTACATTGTGTATTTGTTGTGTAAAATGGCAGTAGTTCCCAATACATTAAGAATATTCCTGTATGTATTGCGTAAGGTCAGTACTGTCAGCAGTCTTCATTTAGATAGTGTGTATTGGGCCGGCCCGTGAGCCTCCGTTTAAGCAAGTGAGCAGTAAAAAACACTGTACGCATGTGCAACACGCTTTCAATAATGAGCTGTGGGGCATGTTTATGCTGGCCCCGTTCTGGGAGCAGCCAATAAAAAATGAAAGATTTGCATATGTAAACTTATGTGAATATCGTTTAGGGTATCAGCGTTGCTACACAGCTTGCCACTGATAAACATCAGTCATCCATTAGCCGCTGCTAGCGAGGCAGTATAATGAATGACATTGACCTATTAATCAAAGTTAACAGTTAGATAACACACAGATAACACTCATCTTACCTCAGTAAAGGGTTTATTTCCTTTATTCATGACTGGAATGGATTGTATTTAAGTTCCTTTGGTCACCAAAGTAAAGGCAACGGAGTACCACTATGTAAGTCTCCCAGCAGGGGATGCATCTCACGGCGGGGGTGCCGAATTTGACACAACACCAGATTATGCTTTTTGGAATTTCATTGATGAGCTGCATTTGTGGTTGAATTATTTAAGCGAGTAGGTTTGTGTGTAGTTTCACTGACAAGTAGGATGCAGCCCACAGAATTTATTGTGCCCCACCTGACTTTCTATTCTAGAGACACCACTGTATATAAAAACCTGTTCTTAACATAGTGAAGCTTCTAATAGCAGTAGAACCTTTCTTGGTGTTATATAGAACCAGGTGTATAGCAGATTCTTCATTAGTGTGAGAAGAAAATGTAAGCTTTTAGAAGCAGCCAATCTTCAAACACCTGACAAGCGGAGCGCCGAGTGGCTCAGTGGCTAAGACGCTGACACTATGACCTGAGGATCACAGTCATGCTGTTTGCCATCAACAGCTGGGGCCCATAGAGAGCAAAATTTTGCAGTGCTCTCTCTGAGCAGGTAGATGGCGCTCTCACTCTCACTCTCCCTATCACTCACACATTGCAATGTCTGCTGGCTCGGGCATCTACTGATTGGTCCATTCGAACCTGGAGACCCTGCACTTTCCTCCGAGTGTGTTGATTAACCAGGGATGGTGTATCAAGCCGTAGTTCGAAAAGAGGCAGTGGCCGCATCACACGCAATGGAGGAGAGTTAGGGCCAGTGCAAAGTGATGGGGAGAGCCACTAATGGGTTGGGTTAATTAGCGACTACCACATTGGGAAAGGGAGAAAATGAGCAAAAATGCAAAAAAAAAAAAAAATCATTTGACAAGCGGACTAGTGGTGGCAGATCACAGTGTTTTTTTTTGGGGGGGGGGGTTTGGTTTAGGGGTTGGTAGACATCAGCTTTTCAGGGCAGACACAGGCTGGGATAAGGAACCAGCCTTGTTACAGGTTCAGCTGACAGACTGAAGTGCTCTTGAGCAAGACATCCCCCACTAAGCCCCCACTAACCCCCAACTGCTCCCCAGGCATGTGAATAGGGCTTCCCATCACATTGTGCACATGTACTCAGTGCTTGTGTGTGTTCACTAGTGTGTGTGTTTACCTGTACAGATGGGTCAAATTCCTCTGTGTGTAAGCATACTGATCAAATGATTAGATTAAAGTTACATGTTGTCCTGGGGTCATCATTTAGTTTGAATGTTTATTTTTTTTATTAAATATTAGTAATAATGTAACATACATGTATTTTCATACATATTCATATATATTATTGTCTTGTTTTATATACAAATATAAAAGAATAGTCAATTAAACTCATGTTATTAAACCTAATGATGTCAAACCAACTTATTAAAATACATTCCTGAATAACTACAATACTTATTTTGTGAAATAGTTTAGTAACTAATGTTATAATTATTTATATGCATGAAAAATTGTGTTTGGTGTAGGGATGCACCGATACCACATTTTTTAAAACCGAGTACGAGTACAAGTACTTACATTTAAGTACTTGCCGATACCAAGTACCAATAAGAGTACTACAATTAAAATGAAACTGAGCCTGTATGTGTGTCTTATGGCTCCAGTTAGACGTGTTTGTGATCTATTTAATCTAAATATTACATATTTCCCCTTTATACACTGAAAAATTTAAACATGAAACATATCAGATATACATAATCATCACCGTTAGCGAACTAGCTAGCTACACTACGTTAGCTTACCTTTTTGTAAAGCTCGTGGTGGTGTATTCTGTGTGTATGTCCGAGTCAAAGTAAAATTAACATCATGAGAATAACCATGAACCATAGCCGTTCATGAATTTACATTCATGAACATGAGCATGAGCCAAAATTTTTTACACCATAGCCACGTAGGGATGTGGTTTGTGTTAAAAAGTACGTATATTTATTAATATTGTAATCAATGATTTGATAAAGTGTTTTATTCATAACATCAATAAGTCCTTACATAAAATTATTCAACCAAACTGTAGTAATCCAAAT
>BRDA01017003.1:0-11068 GCA_036984385.1 Crenuchus spilurus | reverse complement strand
AGTTAGCAGGTCTTTTTAATGAACATCACTAGAGGAACCATTTAGACATTTGGTGAAATATAGTCAATATCAAATCAAATCAAATCAAAATTGATATATATATAGTGCTTTTTACAACGGACGTTGTCACAAAGCAGCTTTACATAATTAGTATCAGACAGTTTGATTCTAAGCTCGATGTGAGCAAGCCGAGGCAACAATAAAAACTATATAT
The DNA here is from genome assembly GCA_036984385.1 of Crenuchus spilurus. Lineage (NCBI taxonomy): Eukaryota > Metazoa > Chordata > Actinopteri > Characiformes > Crenuchidae > Crenuchus > Crenuchus spilurus. The sequence continues at coordinate 10,854 of BRDA01017003.1, read as the reverse complement.
TTTTTAGAGTTATTAGATTTGAAATCAGTAGGGCCCCGAGTGGCTCAGCAGGCTAAGACGCTGACACTATGACCAGAGGATCGCGAGTTTGAGTCCCGGTCATGCTGTTTGTCATCAACATCTGGGCCCAAGAGAACAAAAATTGGCAGTGCTCTCTCTGTGTGGGTAGATGGCGCTCTCACTCTCTCCCTATCACTCACACACAGCAATGTCCGCTGGCTCAAGCGTCTACTGATTGGCCCATTTGGAGCTGGGATCCCTGCACTTTCCTTTGAGCGCATTGTCTCCCCAGTGACGGTGTATCGGTATATATCACATGCAATGGAGGAGGCGTGTGCATGTCTTCATCTTCCTAGAGTCAGGGACAGTGCAAAGTGATGGTGAGAGCCCCCTAGTGGATGGGATGGGTTAATTGGCTACTACCACATTGAGAAGGGGAGAAAATTGGAAAAAAAAAAAAAAAAGATTTGAAATCAGTTTTGTTTATTATAACATTCCACAATCAGTGCAGTTGAAGCTTCAGGTCAGTGTAACTTCATTGACGCACCATAAGCAGCACTTTAAAAGTGTTGACACCTTTGTCTTTTGTCTCACCAGATCAACTTTGTGCTCTTCATTGGGATCATCATCATCCTCGTCCAGAAGTTGCAGTCTCCAGATGTCGGAGGGAACGAGTCCAGCATTTACCTGTGAGTGAGTCTGTCTCAATTGCCATGGAAACACAGTCCAAACGAATAGTTCATGCAGCTCTAACACATCTGATTGGCCGATCGATAGTGTTTCTTGCATTATTAGGCACTGGCACCCTGCCGTGTAAAGTTTGATTGGAGCATTATAGATGAATAGAGGTTCTGTACAGCAGTTCCAGCAGCCGCAGACTGCTTTGTAGTTTCGTGAATGGTGCTATGATGATTTGGCGGCTGTCAGGCTTGATGATTATGCAGCGTTAAGAAGGACAAAATGTTCTGCTGATTCAGAACCCCCTGTGGTGACAGTTTTCTTTCAGAATCCCATGGCATGGCTGGAGCTGTGTAATTTAGATTGCCGTGTGCTTCTTCGTGTATGCTTGTTTTGATTTTATACAGAGTTTTGTTTCATGCTTATTGCAGTTTTGCAAACATTTCAGATCTTCTTTCAAATAATGTGTTGGCTTACAGACAGAGAATTCCAACTTAAAGGAAGAGTCCAGAACTTACAACCCAGCTTCTATCTGCTGCACCTTTATTGTACTGTTGGATACCACGGTCAATGATTTCAGTGTTTCCAAAGCTGTTAATGTGAAAATTATTAATAGTAGAATCTCATGGGAAGCTACAGTTGTAAAATGCTTTTCACACAGAAAGATCTGCCTGTCTCTCTACACAACTCATACAAAGGTCAAAACTCCACCACTCAGCCATCCTGGCAGTAGGGGCAGAGCCATGGGTTGGCCATATTTTTGACACACTTTTGGTTCCAACTCTGCTGTCCATGTTACAGAGTGAGTTCTGATTGTCCTATGGCACTACCCCACATTTTTTTTCACCTCATGACTTTCCACAATCTTTTTTCACTGAACTGATGCTTGGGTACCCCCCACCAGACTGGCGATCATTCACCATGGGACCCCCAACCGGACTGACAGTCAATCACCAGGGGACCTCCAACTGGACTGACAATCAATCGCCAGGGGACCCCCACCCAAACTGACAATTGATGAGATGATTGACTGCTGGGGGACCCCACCCCCTCCCTAAGAATGGATTTTGTCCTTCAGTGTAATAGCCTCAGCATTGCCACCATTCCAAAAAATGCCTTGCTCTGCCACTGACTGGGGTCTCTCACATAATAACCATGGAGACTGTAACACTAGCACAACTGATGCTAACTCCATCATTAAAAAAACAACCACAGAAATCACAAAACCAAAAGAAAATAGGTTTATAGTAAGGTTTAAAACTAAGCAGATCATGATGCAGATCAAGAAAGCTAATGAGATAAACTGATAATCTCTCCATGTGCCTACCATTCTTCAGCCAGACTGGGCTGGTCCATCAAATCACCAAGCTTGACCTGATTCTTCACCCATCTTTGGCCAAAACTGGATGACCAAAGGGACAAGGGGCAGCCAGACAGGGTGGATAAGACCAGCATCAATAAAATTACCAGCTACCCCCAAATCCACATGAGCATACCACTCCTTGCACTGCACTGTGGAACAACCCTGAATACCTGGGAGGATGGGGTAGTTTAGATGACACCATGCATCTTTCTGAAAGAGTGAGGACTGGGCATCCTGGCTGGAGATACCCAATATGGTGTGTCCCAGCTGCATAGACTGATCCTCTGAAGACTCAAACACTGAAGGACCAGCAGACTGCACCTGGGAAACCTCAGCCTTGATAGGTTCTAGTACTGCAGAGGATGAGATGCAGGCATGTTGGGAGCACTCTTTCAGGCAGTTATCCAGCTTTAGCAAAACTAAATGAGTTCATCCTGGGACGAGGGTGGTTTTCAGGATTCCAGTTCATCCTTGAGTTCCGTTCCTTGTTCACACCTTGATGATAAGCCATTATGAGAGCTGCCATGTTACTGGTTTGCCCTTCCAAACCTTGGAAGCTCAAGCTAGGGCACGGCTGGTGAGCAGGAAAATGATGTAGGTTACTTCTGCCTGCTCTGTGGAAAACCTTGAGGGCTGCTGCTCAAATGCCAGGCAGAATTGGAGCAGAAATCCCCTGCACCATCCCAGATTGCCATGAAAGTGCTCTTGAGGAGGTTCAACCTGAGGAGCCAAACCAGTGAACCAGAGACCATGGGACACTGTTCTTGGGAGTGGGCACTGAGCTCGGAGCATCACAAAGTTCAACAGCTGGTAAAAATAAGCTTCCCCAATGGAAGGAGACCAAAGACAGAAAGTAACAGACATCTCATGAAAAGCTGAGGAAAACCTCTTGACTGATGAGAGAAAGAGGCAGATAACTAAAGTTCTGATGTCTGTTAAAATGAAATACTCAGCTGGGAAATTTGCCCACATTTGTCAGACAGAGACCAAGCAGAATTTTTTGGCAGAATTAGCTTAAGTAGAGGAATTGACAGGTGAGCTCATTTGCCTGTGATTAGGGGCAGTGCCACAACCCATCAACCGTTAGAGGAGAACCTCCTTAGGTGAGGGCACTTCCCTGTATTTCTGGGTAAAGCATTGGCTTCCTCTGGTAGAGCTTAACAGGCAAGTCAGCCACAAGTTGACCGTTTATAAAAAAGCTAAAGTTTTGGTTAGTTTTGCTTTTGAGGCAGGACATCCTATAGTGACCCTACTACTGTACTGTAGGCTACTACCACAGCTTCTACCGTCAGGAAACGTAGCCCCATATCTGAATACAGGGTGTCCTGTTGACATCTTTACTCAAAAATATACCATGAATAACCAACTTTACTTCTAAAGAAGATATGGCAACAAAATTTGGATTAAATACTGTATACCACAAACTGTGTGAGAACGACTGACATGCATCAGACGGGTTCATTTCTGAAGATTAATACCCGCAGATGTTGGAATAGAGGCCACCGCCTCTCCAGTTGTCTCCATCAGTGGCCTGCAACTGCATGAGACATTAAAGCCCTCAGTTATCCTCGTGGACACAGTACGGGACGTTAGTTATTTCACACTGAGAACTGTGCAGAGATCCTTGCATCAGTACACGGTACAGGAGGAGTGTTCATGGTGTGAACATACTGGATAACAAACTGGATTCAGAAGACACAGTGGAAAAAGGGCATTGCCAAAAAAGCAGACCACATCACCACCTGATCAGGAGAAAAGAAGTGCATTCTGGGTGTTTTCTTTGGTTAAAGTCTTTGGGTAAAGAAGTAAATAGGACATTCTGTACTATACAAATGCTACTTTTGCTTTACTGATGGAAGTCAAATACTGTTCATTAGCTTCTGTTATGAGCGAGGTTGGGTTTTCTGTTCTTGTTGAAGTACAGGAAGCACGTTGAAAATGTTGTCTGTGGTAATAGACTGTACGTTACAGGTGCAGCAGATGTTCAGCAACACATGAAAACATTAATATCATATTTATGACTTTAACTTTTTCAGTCAAATGAACACAAATTTTTTCTCATTTTTTCAAAAGCAGATCAAGTTAACAAATGTTGGAGTACTCCTTAGGTTTGACACCTACACGGATAAGCCAAAACATTAAGACCACCTCTTTGCACACAATAGTATCCTCCTTTCATCCTGTTCTTCAATAATCAGGACCACCGCAGAGCAGGAATTATTTGGGTGTTGGATCCAAATGCTGTATTGTAGTGACACTGGTGTGTGGTCTGGTTAGTGTGTGTTGTGCTGGTAAGAGTAGATCAGACACAGCAGAACTGCTGGAGATTTTAAACACAGTGCCCACACACTGTCCACTCTGTTAGACACACCAACCTGGATGGTCCACCTTACAGATGTAAAGTCAGAGACAGTCGCTCATCTGTTGCTGTAGTTTGTTGTCGTCATCTTTTAGTTCTTTGGCGGTCATGGGATGCCCAGAGGATCATCTCGCTTTTGGACACTAACACTAGCCAGCATCACTGCAAAGCTGAGAATGAGCCACCACCCAAATGATACCAGCTCTGTGGTTCTGACAAAGAACAGGTGAAAGGAGACTAACAACGTATACAGAGAAACTGGACCACAGTAAGCAAGAGGAGCTGAAAATGGATAATGATTGCAGGTACAAAGAGGTGGTTTTAAAGATACAGTCTGACTGATCAGAGTCTTACTTTAATGAAGTTAATGATGTGTGTTCAGCATTAGAATAACACTACAAAGGGAATTTGAGTGTAGTGTGTTGCTGAGTGGTACCCACTGGGTACATTTGTGTATATGTGTGTCTGTCTGTATTGTGAATTGTAGGGTGTGTGTGTGTGTGTGTGTGTTCTGTCCTAAAGAGGTGTTTGTTGTCTTTGTTGTATTGTCTTTGTCGTGTTTAGCAGCTGTGCACAGAAATGCTTCAGTGAGCCAACACAGGCTGTCCAGCATTCGTGCAGGATGTCAGAGCTTTCTGCCATCACACTGTAAGTGTGTGTGTGTGTGTGTGTGTGTGTGTGTGTGTGTTGTTATTACAGTGTGAGAATGTGTGTTGTTTCGCTGTGTGCCATCACATTGATGGTTTGTTGTGAGAGGCCATCACCATTACATTTATGCTGCATGCATCTGTAATTTCAGACGTGTGCAAAGTGCATTTCATTCTGCCTTTATAGCCTCAGGAATGGAGTTGTTAGAATCTATTCCTTACATTCAGAGGATTTTTCAGTTTTAGTGCACTAGAGGGAGGAGTCATATGAAAACTGAAACTCTCTTTTTTCACAAAAGGTCCAACATTTGTCCTCATCAGTAAATTCTTATATTTCAGTGCAGTTAAAGAGCATAACTGACCTCACTCTGTCTTTGTGGGTAGGATAGCCCTCCTTGTCTTGGTCATTCAGACCAGTTATAGCCAGTCTATTACATAGCTGACGTTAACTAAATGAGCAGTTAGCATTCTTCTCAAGTGCCTTCTGCTGTGCAATGGATGTTGCATCATTTGAAGCTCAAATGATGATCTTGGGAAAGGATGTGCTTACACTCACCATCCTGACTTGCTGACCTTCTGTGTGATGCAATACTGAATACACAAATTGACATAATAGTGACAGTAAAATCTACAAAAATAGCCAGAGAACTTTGTTTAATTATAATTAATTACATGTATTTATTTATTTATATTTTTGTTGTTGTTGTTGTTTATAGTGGACTGTTGTCAATTGTAATCTCTCAGAATGGATGCAGTTTGAATGGGTACCTTCAGATGCATTACAGTACTTCAATGCATATGTTCAACCCATTTACAATACCGGTCAAAAGTTTTAGGATGTTTCTGGTGCACCTAGTGTGTCAGGGGTTCATCCTACAGCGCCTAATGACCCAAAATATCAGTCCAAGCTCTGCCAGAACTACCTCAGGAAACAACAACAAGATGGTCAACTTGAAAACATGGAGTGGAGCACAGTCTCCAGACTTAAACCCCATCCAGCTGATTTGGGATGAAGTGAAAAGCAAAGCAAACCTACAAGTGGCAACGTTTATGTGATGTTCTGCAGCAGATTTGTCTGAATCTGTCTGAAGAATGTTTGATGTCTATTTTAGAAAGAATGACACGAGTGTGTTCAGCTGTTATATCTGACAAAGGTGCCGCTTTGTGTCCAAAATTTAGACACATTTTGGTCTGTAAACTGATTCTATAAGTTCTTATTTAACTCATAGACTTTCATTTCAGAGAGCAATGAGACATTAAACTCAGTCATTTTACATACAAAACTGGAAACATTGTGTTCTAAAACTTTTGACTGGTAGTGTATATAGTAATGTCAACTCAGCTTTGATTTTGGTAGAACAGTTTTATATTGGTGGCATGAAGGTTGAGACCAGTCATAAAACTGGGATACCACACCATGCTGTTGTGCTTTGTGTAGGTGTGGTTAGTATGAAGTGTGTTTAGCGATGTCACTCCAGTGTGCTAGATGTCTGAAATTGTCATGTTCTGTAATGCTCCATTATGGCAGCATTATTTTAATGCACTGATAGTGTCCATCAGAGGACTGATGTGCTGGATGTTGTGGCATGTGCTTTCAGGAGGCTGGCCCGCTCCACCCTGCTGCTTATTCCTCTGTTCGGCATTCATTACACCGTGTTCGCCTTTTCTCCTGAGGATGTCAGCAAGAGGGAGAGACTCGTGTTCGAACTGGGCCTCGGCTCCTTCCAGGTAAAACACACACTTCCAAAGAGTGAGGTCAAATCAGGCAACATAACGTGCTTTAAAATCTGTTTAATTGTTAACCTTAAGTGATTCATTACAGTGGTATGAAAAAGTTTGGGCACCCCTGTTAATTTTCAAGATTTTCCTTTATAAATCATTGGTTGTTTAAATAAGCAATTTTAGTTAAATATATCATATAGCAGATGAACACAGTGATGTTTGAGAAGTGAAATGAATTTTATAGGATTTACAGAAAGTGTGCAATAATTATTTAAACAAAATTAGGCAGGTGCATAAATTTGGGCACCCTTGTCATTTTATTGATTTGAATACCTTTAGCACTAATTATTGAAATACTAAATTTGTTTTGTAAGCTTATTGACCCTTGACCTACATACACAGGTGAATCCAATTATGAGAAAGGGTTAAGGTGACCAATTGCAAGTTATTCTCCTCTTTGCATCTTCTCTGAAGAGTGGCAACATGGGAGCCTCAAAACAACTCTCAAATGATCTGAAAACAAAGACTGGATTAGGGGAAGGATACAAAAACGCTATCTCAGAGATTTCAGCTGTCAGTTTCCACTGTGAGGAAGTCAGCACAGACAATCTCAATGGAGGCCTGTATGGAGCTGCTCATGGAAGCTTCATTTTGCAGCTCCATACAGGCCTCCATTGTGATTTTCTGAGCTGAATGACTTGGCATTTCATAGACATACTGTATATCAAGAGTCTCTTCCTTTTTATGCCAGACCATGTAGAAGTGGTTAAATGGGCATACCAGATACTCTTAATTTTTTAGACCATGTATAATCATCAAACAAATAAATAGCACTTTGATGTTGCAGTTTTAATGACCAGCAGTTTTACATTACATATACATTAACTTAAAGAGTCGGCTGATCTGGGATCAGCTTATTCTTTATAAATAACACAAGGCTTGATCCTTTGATTGGTGGATTTTTGATTGGATAGAGAAATGGTTGAATTGAGCAGGGCTTTGACCATATTGGGTGTGGTTTTGCTTGTATTGGGAAGGATTTCAGTTCTTGAATACATTTCCTTTAACACAACATTTGATCTAAATGTGTCTCAAATAACTTCCTAAAATGTTTTGAGTGTGCCTGTTTAAATGCACCATGGGTGTGTTTACACCTATATTTTGAAGCAGATCATCTCTATCTAGATGTAAACCTGATACTCAAGAGACATGAAAGTAACAGATAGAAAGGGACAGTAATGGGGCAATGAACAAAAGCCAATTATTTTTTATGCAAATATGCTCTCATACACATCCCACAAGTGGGCATTGGCAGCCAATGAGTCCTATAAGAAGAGTGCTAACTGTAAGTGCTATTCTCAGTGCTATTCTCACTATTCATTATGAAGCATTTAGGACAATCACACTAGGTAGCATTGGGAACATTACACCACCACAGAGACTCATTAAATACACCAAGCCAACATCTATTATCACTGACCACTGGTTAACCACATTCTCAATCTGATTCTCTCCAGGGCTTTGTAGTGGCTGTGCTCTACTGCTTTTTGAATGGAGAGGTAAGCCTCTTTAATGTTCTTTTCTGTTAAATATGTTTATACTATGTTTTCCTTGTGTATGTAGCATACAATATTAGTGATTATATAATTAATAATGTAATATAATATAATATAATATAATATCACACACAAGCATACGCAGATATACACAGTTGCAAAAAAAAGTATATGAACCCTTTGGGATTACTTGGTTTCCTGTATAAATTGACCCTCCTTTGTCAGTAATAACCTCAAACAAACATTTCCTGTAGTTACTGATCAGACCTGCACAATGGTCAGGAGGAATTTTGGACCATTCCTCTTCACAAAACTGTTTCAGTTCAGCAATATTTTTAGGATGTCTGGTGTGGATCACTCTCTTGAGATCATCCCACAGAAACTCCAGAAGGTGTATTTTCTTCTGTTGAAGCCATTCTGTTGTTGACGTACTTCTATGTTTTTGGGTCATTGTCCTGTTGCATCACCATCCTCTGTTGAACTTCATTTGGCCAACAGATGGTCTTAAAAATGTTAAACTTGGGAATTCATTTTTTCATTGATGACAGTAATCAATCCAGACCCTGAGGCAGCAAAGCAGTTGGGATGCTGCCTTTGATGTTGGTGTGCTATGTTTTTTTCCACACATAGCATTGCATGTTCTTTCCAAACAACTTAATTCTGGTCACATCTGTCCACAGAATATTTTGCCAGTAGTGTTGTGCACTGCAGTGGATATTTTTTGATCTGCAGTGACTTCCTTCCTTCCATGAATTCCATTCTTGTTTAATGTTTTGTTTATTGTAGATTTGTGAACAAAAATGTTAGCATGTGCCAGAGATTTCTGTAAGTTTTTAGTTGACAATCTAGGATTATTCTTCACCTCACTTGAGCATTGTGCACTGTGCTCTTGCAGTCATCTTTACAGGGCAACCACGCCAATGGATAGTAGCAACAATGCTGAACTTTCTCCATTTGTAGGCGGTGTGTCTTACAGTGGACACATGAAAATCAAGGCTTTTAGAGATACTTTTGTAACCCTTTTCACCCTTTCATGCAAGTCAACAATTCTTGAACGTAGGTCTTCTGAGAGCTCTTTTGTGTGAGGTATGGTTCACATCAGGCAATGCTTCTTGAGAACAGTAAACTCAAAACACGTGTTTTTTAAAGGGCTTTAACCAACACACCGAATCTCATTATATTGATTGGCTCCATGTTGACTAACTCCTGGCTCCAATCAGGTCTTGGAGAAGTCAATAACCTAAAGGTTAATAAAAATATGAAAACTCTTTTTGTGTGGTATTATAACCAGACCTTCTACTAACTATTGCACCTACTATTATTCCAGCCATCACACATGTAATAAACAATTCACTATCCAGTGGTGAATTTCCGTCTGCCTTCAAACAGGCTCAGGTGACACCACTACTTAAAAAGCCCTCACTCAACCCTGTCCAGGTTGACAACTATTGGCCGGTTTTGCTACTGCCGTTCCTCTCTAAGTTCATAGAAATGGAAGTGTACAATCAGGTCTTGATTGTAACCAATCTGGTTTTAAAAAGGGACACTCTACTGAAACGGCTCTGTTGTCCATCACAGAATCTTTAAAAACTGCCAGAGCTACCAGACAGACAGACAGACAGACAGACAGGCAGATAGATAGATAACTTTATTTATCCCAGGGGGAAAGTCAATTTTTACAGCAGCTTCAGCAGAAGGACAAAAGATACATACAGTAAATATAAACAAGGAAGTCAAAATTTAATACAATAAAATAGTAGAATAGTAAAATAGTAGTCTAAATAAAAGCTAAAACCTAAGGTGTACAAATAAATATTATAGTAAAGTGAGCTGTGCAGTGCAATGTGTAATCTGATGTGTAGTCCTGGTGTGTAGTCCTGAGGAGATCAACAGTGTCCTGAGTTATTAGTAATTATGTTAATGTGAACTAAAGTGATGAATAGTAAAGTCACACTAATAATGTCCGGGCAAGTGGTGAGGTGTTATACAGTGAGATCGCTGTTGGGAGGTATGATCTCCTGTACCGTTCCTTGTTGCAGCGGAGCTGAAGGAGCCTGTTACTGAAAGTGCTCCGCTGCTTAGTCAGTGAGTCGTGGAGGGGGTGTGATGTGTTCTCCATGATGGCAGTGAGTTTGTTTAAAGTCCTCCTCTCTATAACAGCCTTAAAGCCCTCCAGAGAGCAGCCCATGACTGAACCAGCCTTCTTGATCAGTTTGTTGAGCTTGGCTGTGTTTCCTTTCCTGATGCTGCCTCCCCAGCATACTGCAGCAAAGAAGAGGGCACTCGCAACAACAGACTGGTAGAAGATCTCCATCATCTTGCTGCACACGTTAAAGGACCTGAGCTTCCTCAGAAAATACAAACCGGATTCCAAAAAAGTTGGGACACTAAACAAATTGTGAATAAAAATGTAATGCAATAATGTGGAGATGCGAACATCTAATATTTTATTCACAATAGAACACAAATCACAGATCAAAAGTTTAAACTGAGAGAATGTATCATTTTAAGGGAAAAATATGTTGTTTC